>JAHZNJ010002318.1:0-18706 GCA_027744475.1 Lepidocyrtus cf. sotoi NNG-2020
CCTCTCACATTTTCTCCTATGATTATTATTGCTTCAATAGAGAGAGAGAGAGAGATTTCCATTTGCTTTGGTTTGTATAAATGAGGGTTCGGGAGAAGAGTGAATTACGTACACATACCTGAGCCTGATAGTATCCTCTTTTGTGAAGGGAGCTCTCATGCCGACAGCAATGTTTATATGCACCGTGTATGCATGTTAGATAGATTACGTAAGGCCGAAATAACTATTTTAATAGAATTGCCGACATTTTGCTTTGATTTAGCCTTTTTGCTAATACCGTATTTTTAGGGAATGCAAGTACAAACAATGATAAAATATTTATTTTAAAGTTCAAAAAAATTTTTAATTTACAATTTTGCAAAAATTGAACGAATATGAAAAAAATTTTAAAAGATTCTTCTAAAATCCCTATTTATTATTTGGTACGGGGATAGACAAATCAAAAATATACTTACTTTTACATTTTAAGGTTAATCCAGAGTTAAAACTTGACGAAAGTCGCAGTCAAAAATGGTTTTGTGAAATCCATTATTGAATTTGACAACGATTTTGCCTACTTCTTACAAAGAGAGGCTACATTTAGACATGTTTTTCACTTTGTGGGGGAAAGAAAAACCTTCTCGGGTTACACTTCTCGAAATAATAACATTATAAACGGTACAATGATAAAATCAGATATGTCCGATTGTTGTTTTGTGTAATTCATAAGAAAATATAATATAATGAAAAAAAAAAACTTTGCGGGATGGTTTTCTTTCTGATCCAACGTTTTCCTTTATAGATGAAAATTAAGAATGGTGTAGGTCATTCACAAAGGAAGAGCGGATTCCGTCTGGTATGATGAACACAGAGATAAAATATTATGTATTGTTGACATGACCGTTGAAAGTGACATTACTTATGAAAGAATGTTTGAAAGAAGAAATTGAGGTAAAAGCAAAAGCAAGCCAATAATCATCATCTGCCTTCCTTCCATCCATGCATCCATGCATCCATTTATCCATACACATCTTGACGAAATTGAGTCAAGAAGGTAGCCAAAAGGCAAAGTAGTGGAAGTGGAATCATCTTGCAAACAAAATAATAATACTGGATCGGCAAAAACAGAGACGATGAGGACCCTTTGGAGTGGAAAAGGACGTCAGTTTTAATCTTCTTTATTAAGCAGGCCGGAAAAAGTGCTCTACGCAGCCGCAACCAAATACATAGAATCAGTGAGAGAAGAGAGAATCTCTATCTTTAAGATTTTAAGACGTTTACTCTTCATTGAGCTCATTTAACTAACCACATTAAAATAAATATTATTATTGTTTATCTTTTGCATCATCATGTCTTTTCAAAAGGGAAGTTGACAATGAGCAGTAGCAAAAGAGCAGGAGCAGCATCAACAACAATATTATTGCGTTTCCTATTTAACTTTTCTATTCTTTCGAAAATTACAAAGGTAAAATTAGAAAAATGTTTTTCTGGAATGTAAGTATGTGTATCAACAACATTCTCAAGAATTATTTCTTCTCTCCTACCGAAAAATGTAGAGGAGCCGACCTAGTTAGTTTCTTCTAAACATTTTACCAAGTAATTTCCTCATGGAATTGATTTCAAAACGTATTTTTTCAGAATTTCCTTGTAATTTAAAATTGTAAAGTGAATGCAGAAAACAGAAAGTCACATAAAATATTTTCTTTTGTTTGGTGTAATTATCTATATTTTGAGTATTTTTACCTTCCGTAAGTTTTTACCTAATTAAATCCGGATTTTGGTTAATATCCTCCTGTGCGACAACCCCTTAAGAGGAACTAACCACAAACAATAAAACACAATAATAATCGCTCCTTTTCTCTGTCCCAGTTGGGAAAACGCTAACGTGGCTGGGGGTACGTACAAATGTACGTACGTACATACGGAACTCAAAATTTAACTTTCTTTGGTTCACACGATGTCCAAGAGTAAAAATGATGAGAGGGCAGTAAATCACTTTCTATGTAGTTTGGGAAGAAGAAGAAGAAGGAAAAGAGGTAGCTCGGAAAAAGCGAAGACAAGACATTCTCCTCAAATGAATGAAAAGAAAGGGCATATTAGTGTTTGTCCACAAATCATATAGAGTAACAATGTAAATACAGGTAAACAATGCCGGAAGCTGAACTAAAGTCAAAAAGGAATTATGCCGAGAGTCGATATAATAAGCATTTTGTCGCCCTTACTATACACTTTACTTTCTGCAGCATTTTGCTGCACAGAAACAAAAAAGTCAAGCCAAGATTCCCTGCTTAATGTATGTAAGGTTATGATGCATTTTTATGATGGAATATTCATACAAAATTCTCATGATTGAAGAACTCTTCTTCTTCTACACCTTTCTTTGTGTTTTTCGTGTCAATAAATGTAAAACGTAAACTATTACGAGAGACCAAGTAATTATTGCTTTTATTGCTGGTACTGATGCACATCAAACATTTCTCAGAGAGGACAATAGGAATGAAGATCACCCACACATGAAGCCAATTGTATGGAGAAGCTCATGCTCATTCAGAAAAGAAAAGTCATTTTTCTTCTCCTTCTTCTGTTAACGTATCACCTAGAACTACTCACTATGCATTATTATTACTACATATTATGAATGTTGTTATATTATGACTTTTCATTTGATTCTGACTGATGATGACAGTCCAACTACAATAAACTTGAACTGTACAACAGCAACAATAGCAGCGTAGGAAGAGGAGGAAGAAGAAGATACGCAAGAAAAGTCATTCATTTTCTCACAGACACACACACACACACACACACACAAAGCTATGGATCTCTTTTACATTCACAATTCTGCTATTTTGAAAAGTCATAAGTTGAAAGTTAAAAGTCACAATAGATACGAATAAAGTCAGTCAAAAGAATATCACCACCACCATTATCATCATCATCATCATCATCAACAACAACAACAACAGCAACATTGCTATGAGCATGGGCAAAAGTAGTAACATTTTGACAACTTTAAAACTTTTAACAAAAGGTAATGAGTGTCATAAAAAGTTCCGTCACCTACAACAGCTACAGCTCATCATTCTCTTCCTCCGCTGCTACTACCTTTTACCTACTACGTACTATACTCTGGTCTGTTGTTGTTGCGCGATAATGTGGGCAAAAGGTGTACAAAATATTATGAGATTTTCTTTTCTTCTTCTTGCACAAGGTTTTTGTCTCCTCAGCACTATCATCTCACTATCATCGTCATCACCATCATCATCATCATACCTGAATTTTATAATATCGGAAGAAGAGTGAAATGAAACGTTCCCACGCCTTTCCCACCTCGTTGAATTTATTGGACCTTAAAGTTAAAAGTGCAATATTATGTTCAAAGAAGAAGAAGAAGAAGAAGAGAAGGAGGAGGAAAAAGTTTTAGTCACTTGCTTAAGTTAAAGAGAATGGCATTCCAATCCAATCTACTATCTTTTCCCTATCAATCTATTACCCTTCTTATCATTACACTTATCCTTTAGTATAGATGGTAATGAACGTGCGCACCTTTTCATTGAATCTTTTCTGTTTTAAAATCATCATCAACATCAACACCATCGCATCGTTTATGAAATGAATGCACTTGTTTCCATGTCCTTTTGTTAACCGATGACGAAGAAGATGATGATGATGATGCCGATGAAATGAGAGTTTGTGTGTGTGTGTGTGTGGTGGCTTCTGCTGTGGTGTTTTGGGTTTGTTGAAACACAAGATGAACATTTAAGTGTTTCGTCCCTTTTGTTTTTTTTTGTGTATAATATCTACGAAGGTTTTTAATCCATGTCCTGTTTAAGTTCCTACACAGCAAGGTAGTCCACACAGAACAAAACGCACACACAGACACACGGGGAGTAAAGTTAAAAGAGAGAAAGAAAAAGGAGTAGCAAATGTTTGGACAAGTTTCAAGAAGGCATAAAAAGAAGGCGCTTCTCAAAAAGAGAAAAAGGTTCCGTATCATCATCATCATCATCATCAACATCATTACATTACAATAAAGCTGGTTGCTGTTGTAAACTATACATTAATTTTAAAAAGGAGACAGAATACATAGTGTGTAGACAGGAGACGTCAAAAAGGATCGTTTTAAATAATGTCCAGTTAGCAGAGTGAGAAGAAGATGAAGAAGAAGAAGAAGAAGAAGAAGAGGATGACTTCTCCGTTTTTCCAGCTCGCTCCTTTTCTGAAAAGCCATCTTACAATCTTTCTGAGCTTATTCTTCTCCTTCTTCTTCTTTACTTTTCTTTACCTGTTTACCTTTTTGTTTATACAAAACTTAAGTAATAGATGGCTAGTTAGAGAGAATGATGACGATGATACTCTGTTGTTGTTAGGTTCCTCACACAAACGAAACACAAAAGAGCTCCCTTTACAATTACAATCATCTTTAACGTGCATTGTCGACTATTGTAGGGACAACAGGCACATTCCATGATGTAAGTGAAGATCGACAGAGAGAGAGAGAAGAGATTCAAATTCAACCAAAAACGGTTTGGGAGTGAGTTTGAGTATTGTTGAGTAAAAAGGATAAGAAGAGAGGAGAGGGAGAAGAAGAAGAAGAAGAAGAAAAAACATCCAAAAAACCAGAACGAGTAAAGCAGAGAGATGAGATGAAATGATGCACGTTCTTTTCTCGTCTTCTATCCCGTTTTTATACCTTTTCCTTACTTACCATTCTTCTTCGTGATCGTTTAAGTAAGTAAAAGGATGAGGATGCTTCTCACTCTCACCTCACTCCCTCTCAAAAAACTTAGCTTTACTGACTACTAAGCTAAGTAAGCAAAGTAGGTTCTTTCAGGTAACTTCCAAATCCTCAGTTTAAGTTTATCAAAAATCGTTCAAAAGATTATGATTCTCTTCTCGCAATCTCAATGCATTGGAGAACCAAACAGATTCTTTCTTTCTTCCTAGCTCTTCTTCTTTCCTCTTTGCTGTTCATCATGTATATAATACGTTGTATTCTTTTTATGCTTTAGCTCCTCCGACACATATCATTGTGTTATTATAATAATAAAGCTCACTAACATTTATTTACAAGTATGTTAGATTACAAGATAGAGTAGAGAGAGAGAGAGAGAGAAGAAAAACGAGAAAGAGATGAGGCTAAGGAGTTGCCCCCCAGGTTCCGTTCCTTGTGTGTTCTCTCTTTCTCTCTCTCTTTTCTTTCTCTCCCTCTCGCTCCTGCTCAGTTTTGTTCCTCGTCGCTTTCAAAAAAAGCAACCAGTGTGAGAGAAGAAAAGGATCACTGACAAATAGTTCCATGTAAATGGCTTATAAATTAACTATGTAAAAAAAGTTTGTTTAATTTACATTCATTTTTTTGTATGAAGAAGAAGAGAAGAGGAAAAGAGATACGCAAACAGATTTATTTTTAGAGGAATCCTTTTTTCGTTCTCATTTCTAGTCGCTTTCAAATGGCCATGCATGCGTAACGGGATTAAATTGCTGTGATTATTCAGCACAAAAGATGAATTTTTTGCATGTGCATTTTATTTATGCTCGTTTATAAATATTAATGCATTTTTCAATAAATTAAATAAATTTAACTTGCATAACTCAAAATGTTTATCTATAATTTAAATTTTTGAACCGGCCTAGGTAAACCATTTACGATTTTTTGTTATTATTACACAAACAGAAGAAATTCCAGAAGGTGAGGAAAAAACAAAAAGAAATTTGTCATGAGAGAAAAATTCACGGAAAAAGAAACGAAACACGTATTGAAAAGGGATGACGTTAAAATGCCTTTGGAAGAAGGCATGCAGGAGGAATCCTTTTTTGTTTCAGGAAGGCAAAGTGAAATATGGGATTTTAAGTGGCATCATGATTATAATCATGAGCATCATCGCCACCACCACCACCACCACCATCAACGAAACAGACGAGGAGAAGAGAATCTGTTTTGTCATTTTCCCTCGTGCCCCTGCACTTTTTCATTTAAAAACGCTGCTCCTGTCTGATCCTATCTTCAACCTCAAATTCATGCTTATCCATATAGCTTTTTTCTTTGGGAAAAGGAAGAAAGATGAAGAAAAAAAAACGATTTTTACATCAAATGGCAGAGAAGGAGAGAGAGGCAGATGCCATAAACATAGTGAACCACATTATTGCTCATAATTCTTAAACCTCAAAATTTGAGCAGTGTGACTTGTGAAGAAACCAATGAAGGTGCAATAATCGTATTTCTTATTTTGACTTGACTCTTTCTCTCTGTCCGACCGTCCATCCATATCGTTTTCCTTCTTCTCTTCTTGTTATCATCGAATCGTCGTGTCTTTTCCTCTTGTTAAGTGACTCTCCTTTTGAGAGTTCCTTTGGTCTTGTTCTTTTTAACTATAAAAGCCATTCTCTCTTTCTTTCGTTATAAAGTTTTGTGGATGTTTCCCACGATCGAAGAAGATCTAAAACTTGTAGTAATAATAAGTACACAATGGGTAACATTTTTGAGGATCTTTCCTCTTTTCTTCTTATACGTATATCCCTTCCCTCGCTCTCTGTTTGTTTCTTCTTTTGCTGCTCTGTACGGGTTGTAAATTTCTTATAGACGGACGGATGGATGGATGGATGGACGGACGGACGCACGAAGGAATGGACCGGACCTTCAAACCCCAAATATTTTTCTTTGCTTTTATCCCTCATTGCAGGTAAAAATTAAAACCAAAGAAGCTTGTGCTGTTGTCGTTGATGCTCCCCAAAAGTCAAGAAGCCATCATAAAATAAAAGAACACGGCTGGTTAGACAGAGTGAGAAAGAGAGCGAGAGAGAGAGAGAGAAGGGATATTGCAACCCACCGTAAACTTACATTATTATAACTATAATACGTTCCCGTGGAGTGGGTGCTATTTTGCCCGATGATGAGCCTACTTATGACGATGATGATTACTACAATGATCAGAGGGTGATTATGAGAACGTTAGTAGTTCGTTTCTTCACTAAATGACAAAATGAAACAAAGTTTTATTGCAACTTAGCACCTCTCTTTGTTGTGTCCCTTCTTCTTCTTCTTCTTCCTCTAACTCTGTGGGAACATTCCACGTGTTGCTCCAACAATAATTGTAACAATAAACAGACCTTAAACTGAATCTCACTTTCTGACTGAAGAAAAAGAAAAAAAGATGCTGTTTCAGTTGCTGCTGTTTTGTTGCATGAGGACTAATTATTACTACTTATTATGTACGTTTAAAGCAAACGTTGTAAACAACGGGAATGACAAAGGACTGCGGAAAAAGATGAATAAAAGGGATTGATTGGGCTAACAAATCATTTTGATGATGAAGAGCATCTTCGTTCATAATCATTATCATGAGCACCATCATGATTGTCATTCTTACTTAAATGATCTTAGTTATTGCCTGGGAATAGGCCATCGGTTTCTCACATTTTCTCATGAAAAACTGGAAGGAGCAGCCAAGTAGTACGCTGCACGTACTTTTGTGGCCTCTCTTTCTCTATCTCTGTCTCTCTTTATCTGTCATTCATTTCGTCATTATTTGAAGCTCATTACGTACATACGTACATAGTTTGAAAGTCATAAAATCTTGAATTTCTTACACAACGTTTGCTGTCAATGTAGTAGATCATCATCATCATCATCACAATTATTACTTTTATTATCCTCGATTCATTCACAGAATCAGAAGTTTCACACGACGATGAGCTGCTGCTGCTGGTTTTGTTGATGATGGGCTTTTTCCGAAAAAAGTCACACGCCCACGTGTGACTGGCCCGCTGCTGATGTTGTTATTATGTCATTTCTTTCTAAAAGTTTTATCACCTTCTTGCGGAGGAAGATGATTTACTGCTGGGAAAATTTGTTCCTTACTCACACTGCTGATGCTCATCATCATTATCATCATCAGCAGCATCAGCCACAAAGTTTCGCATGGAGAGATTCTTTTCTTTCTCGCTTACTTAATAATATGTACTTCCTTGTTTACAAATATTTACGAAAACGTGAAAATGTTAATGTTAAGCATGAGCCAAGTCTTTGTCTAATGTAAGTCATTTAATTTGATGAGGAAAGGAATGTGCCACAACAGCGTTTTTTTAAGGAATCCCAACATTTTTTTTTGTTATTTTAATAAAAGTATTGAGTATCCTAACTACCGTCATCATCCTTCCTTTTACCTCACGTAAAAGCAAATAGAGGAGATAAGGATAAAAAACGAAGATTCGAGTTTTCTTTTAGTTTGAATGGATTGGATTTATTATGGATTTCTATCTGGTTTTTATTATGCTTATGGAATATCGTCTATTTTTTTCCAACAAGTACTTATGCGGTGTTGGTGTATCATCATCAATATTGTGAAAAGTAATATCCTTCCTTGTCCTCATCAAAATCATCATCTTCTTCATAACACTTACCAAGCCTTGATGCTCCTGTCATGTTTCTGTGATATACTTAAAATCCAATCTATTTATAATTATATAAGAAGAAAAAAATTCCTTCAAAGGAGAGAAGAAATTCAGATTCACCTTTACAAATATGTAATGCGTTCATACTCATCATCATCGATTCATCTTCACTTGAATGCTTACTCACTTCATGTAAGCCCAAAAAGATAAGGACAAGGAGAAAGAGAAGAGGGCATGTCAAGAGATATTACACTGGTTAAGTTCTCGTAATTATTCCCCATAATGTGATAGTAAGAAGGAGAAAAAGAAGAAGAAACGATTTGGGATATTTGAATCAATAAAATACATCGCTTGTCTGTCAAATATTGTTAAAAAAGTGATCCTCTTCTTATTTCTTTAAAGTTTACCTATGCCATGCCATACCTTTTTTTTCTTTCCAGGAGGAAAGATAATAATGTGAGTTGGCAGCAGCAGGAGCAGAAGCGGGTAAAGTATTTTATTTTCTTAATAGTAATAATAACAACGCTACTATGTTTAAGTTACACATGGATCATTAAAAAACAAGAAAATCCTTTTTCTCAAAGTGTCCTCGTGAATTACAATCATAATCTTCAGTGAGCCTTAAACTGAACTGTAGCAAGTGGATTGATATGATATGGGAAAGATAAAAACGGATTATTTTCCCGAACTTGCTCCCCTTTAAAGAGAAGAGTTATTTATTGTGGGCTGAAAAGGGGTGACGAGCACGATACTTGAATAATCTCATTTCTGGTGATTTGATTAATGTACACGGAATATTAATGAATTACTCTCTAAAACTAACAATAAATCGTATTACCTAATCATCATCATCAACAACACCAACATTTTTAAGCAAATCCGGATGTGGGAAATATGATACCTTCGAAAAAAAGCAAGCTACACACACAGATTAAATCATGAGAGAAGCGTGGATGAAAAATATGAGACGGAAAATGAAAACAAGGCAATTTTAAGTGAAGGAATGATAAACAAGCTTTCTCGGAGCTCTTCGACGTCCAGCGCCACGGCCTGGACCACAAGCCAGAGCAGAGTCGGTTGTAACAAGTAAAACAATGAGTAAAACCAGGAACATTTTCATTCCAACAAGAAAATTTCGGCTTTTGTTGAATGAGGAGGAGGATGAAGAAGAAAATGACGAGTTTCTTTGTTTCAGGCCAACACAATTTATTTCCGTTTCTGCTACTGATGAGTGACACTTGTTGTTGAAGTTGTTGTTGTTACCGGCATTTTTCGAAATTGATTGTAAACGATTTGATCTAAATTGATCCCCATTATCTTTGAAAAAATGAGAAGAATTTAAGGAATAATATTTGCACGAGGACGATTGTTGCTGCTGTTGCAGTTCCCGTGAGGAATGAGCATTGTTGCACATTCCCCCAATTTCTGACTCATCGCATTTATTGCATTGCATTGGGATATGCCTTCGTGGTTTCTCAATTGACATGATATGGCTGCAACTATCCTTTTCTTCAGAAGGTAAATTTTGACTACAATTACAGTTAAACTGGGACATTTCCGTTGGAGAATGACTGAGTCCCGCAGCAGCAGTTTGACTTTCTCGAAAAGAGTTTCCCTCTTCGCTACTATTTTGGTTCATCTTTCCAGAAGAAAGACGGAGCCTCAAGAAACTCAACATGATTCTCCTAGGATAAAAATTTCCTAAGTTGGATGATTCTGAATTTGTCGTGGTGATTAGACTTGTTAATGGACACATTGCCAGTTCCGGAGATGATTGCTTGGATTCGAATCCTACTACTTTACTTTCACCCATTACCTCACCATCAACACAATAACTCACTTTGGCACGCATACCTACTTTTAAAAAAATATTTTAAATCTAAGCAAATCTACCTGCTAACCACAAACGAAGCTTAAAAATTACTAAACTTCTTGATTAAAAATAACTTAACAAAGATTAATTAAAACTTAACAACAACTTTGTCCTTTTGGCCGATAATCTCTTGTTCTGGAATAAAAAATTCCAAAAATACAGAATAAAAACTTTTATTATAAAATTGGTATAAACACAGAACTTTTTTTTTAAAAAAAACCTACAAAACTTTCGGAGAGAGCGAGTGAAGAACTGATTATGATTGTGCAAGAGGAACTTTATTTCCCTTTCTTATCAAAAAATGTGTAAGATACTGTCTGGTTATTAGTTTAAACTCTTTTTTTCCCTTCTTGGTCTTGATGAGCAAGTCACACTCTCTCAAGTTATATGCTTAGGCTTCAAAGTTAGGATGAGAAGTAAGAAGGATATGATCTGACCAAGTGGTATATAAAACTTTAGTTTGACGGACTGTCTGTTCTGAATGAATGACTGTGTGTGTGTAAGCCATAGCCAGTGTCACTGTCACTTTACCGTCGAAGGAAAAGAATGAAATGGAATGGGAATGAAGAATACGGTGCGGTGGAATGAGAATGAGAGAGAGAGAGAGAGAGAATTAAGTAAAGTGACTTGTTGCTGTTGTTGGAGAGTCTAAATTGCTTAAAGAGAAAAAAAGAGAAGAATTGGTTTCACCTATACTCCTTCTTCTTCTCTTCTACTCAATTCTTCTTAGGTCTTTCCTATCATAATATTATGCTTGTCAATGTGCTTATTGGAGTTACATGTTTCGCATATAATCATAAATACAACAACAAAACAACACCACTTTATACCAACAGAAGAACATCCAACAACAAGCCACCCAGCCGCAGCATTATATTCCCACAGAGAGCAAGGAAAGAAGAGGAGAAGGAAAAAAGCTCTTTTTCTGCCTAAAGTTTATTAAAGGATAAGCTTTTTGAAAGGCTGCAGCAATAAGGATCTTCCTCTCTCTCTCTCTTTCTCACTATTTCTCTCATCTCGCTTACTTTTAGTCAGTTATTGAAGAAAAGTTAAAACTTTGAAAGTAAGTAAAAGGATGAGCAAAAGGTGGGCTCTTGGGCTCTCACCTATATAATAAAAGCTTTTGTAAAGAATGGAAAGAAGAATGTAGAGGAGCTGAGATAGGAATTGTAAAGTGAAGTAGTCATCGCATTAGTATCTCTTCTTCTTTTTCTTCTTCCTCTTCTTATGTAAAAGGTAAAGATGAAATGCAATAATGAGAATTTAGAATATTATGCTTAACTTTACAGAAAAACTTTGGCTTGAGACTGAGAGGTGAGTTTATTGTAGTGATGAGGTTGAGAAGAGATCTGAGTTTCGTAAGGTTGTGGTGGTGGTGGTGAATTGATATGCCTACTTTACACTCTTTACCCCAGTAAAGATGGTGAGTACTGACGACTGATCTGTAAAAGGAAGACAAAAATGAACATCCTTTATTCTTTATTACAGCAAGAACGCTTAACATTTCTAAATATTAAAAAAAAACCCTTATTTAACCTGGCAAATGAACATTAGTGCAATGCAAAGGAAAATGTAGTTTCATCGTATCATTGCGCTTAAACGCAAAAGCTATATGAATGACGTTACCGTGAAAAATGAAAAAAGAAAGTCGATAAGCGCTCGTTCAATTTAAATGCTTATTATGTTGATCTGGCTAATACATCTCTGATTTTTACTTAAAGTATTCATTTTATGGAATAAGAAGATCATCTTCTTTCACATCGCGTCATTATTATCATTGCGTTGTACCTATAGCAGTAAAATCAGAATTATCGTTCAAGAGCCATGCAGCCAGAGTAGTATCATTCAATGACTGCTGTCTTTGTCAGAAAATGCTCTTACGTTTAAAATTAAATCAGAAGAAGAGGATTTCTTGCCTTGTGATTATGACGGGCATAAGAAAAATTATATTTTCTTATAGCGTGAAGTAATATTAATAGATCATGTCTAATATTAAAATAAGATATTGTTCTCTTTAATATGCCTGGTTACTTCATATAATATTTTATTCATTATTTGTCAGCACGTTTGATACCATCATCAACCACCACCACCACCGTATCGGATCACTTACTATAATCTACATACTTACTACCACGCTTGTTTATGTCCAGTATAATAATTTATGATATACTTTCCGCCTGCAATATATGGTTTAAAAATTACAACATTTTAATCATATATAAAAAATATCGTAAAGGAAAAAGCAATATTTTATTTTAAAATGTATTTATGCAAATATTTTGGGCTCATTCAGTATCTTTGTCTTGTAAGTACTAATTGTCAGTATGTATTGTATTATAAGTAGTAAGTAATCATTGCAATACATTTGTGTTTAGATAAAACAGCCCAAAATTAGACGATTGGACATTTTTTGTTGTTTCATTGCTTCATCGCCGACTTTCTGAACTTTTCATAAGGGGTTTATGACGTCTGTATTTTGTATGCGTAGAACAACGGCAAAGGTAGGTATAACATATTTGCTTTAATCAAACGTTTTTAGCACCATCGCATCTTGTATCAACTGTTATTGATATTCTTAGAAATAAATCAATTTCTTTCTTGTTTCAGTAAGTTTCATACTGTCCCAGTCCAAAGTTTTCCTTTTCCTGTGTACTAATAATGTGATAATAATGCAGCAAAATACGAGAGCAACACGAAGTCCTAAAATTTCTCAACCGCAGCACGCCGCAGACCGGCTTGCGTTGCTTAAATCATTGTATGTCTTAAATTAGTAAAAGATAAGAATGGCACTGATAAAGATTCAAAATGAAGAATGAGTCATCGTCCGTCGTTATTATCAAGAATAAGTCACATCTTCCTTTTTTGCAACAAGTACTCGTTATAGACTTTTTTCATTTTTCATAAACTCTAATGTTGATGTTGATGATAAGTTTAAGCCGCAGCCGCCGATGTAGCAGAAATACTATACTATACCTAATTCACGAGCTCTGAATATTCAGATTAGCGTTTCGTGATTTAGTCCTTTCTTTCTTCTAATTTTTTTTTGCGTTGCATCTCCTCCAAACTCCCCGTCCAAATTGTGGGGAATGTTGAAAAGATGACAAATTTATTTGATGTGGGAGTGCCTCTTGGGTTCGTTCTTTCGCATTGGGACAAGTTGAAGGCTAATATACCCATCCCGTAAGTCAGTAGGAAAGCAACTTTACTTATTCTGATTCATATTCTACCGGACTCTACTCCTACTGCCATATATACTTAATATTTTATGCTGCAAATTACAATTTGTGGCCTGCACGTTAAAATGACTAAAATCTACCCATAAAAAGTTGCTGCAGATGTACTTCAGCAAGCAATGCAATGTCGATGTCGAATATGAATAATGATCTTCGAAAAATGGGGAAAGGGGATGAAACAAAGACGGCGGAGAAGGTGCTGTGGTAGTGGTAGGTATGTTCAGCTTGATTTCATGGATTTTGCTTTGTTTGTGGAAATACCGCCGCCGCCGTCACAATAAATTTTACTTAAACATCAAAGCATTTTAGTTTCAACATATTTTATTAATTTTGTTGAAAACGAAAGGAATTTTGCGTCTTATTCCATCTCTACCCAAGAAGTTTTGTTTAGTCAAACGACTAAAGGAAACTCAGCATGTTGGTAATAATAATAAAATTCTTAAGTTGACCGCAACATTAATGCGCAAAATATTATCAATAATAAAATCAGAAATTTCATGAGCATCTTATAGCAATTGTTAATATTAAGTGGACAACATTCACTTTTTAACAGAAACAAAGATAGAAATTACGTACGTATTATATGCGTGTTTAACCGTAATCACAAACAGTGGCAACGTCGCGGTCGCAACTCTATAAAGTGTCGGGAACATCAAAAAGAGTGAAAAAACTCACACTTGCGCTTTTACCGAGAACCTAACGTGAAGAAAGATACACTGGACTGGACATGAAGATGCTGAAGGCTTTTTTTGCTCAACAAATCCTTGTAACGTGTGATGCATTGATGGGAATTGAAAAATCAAAATACAGAGCGCCATACTCATTAATTATGTCGTATTTTTGGTATTTTGTATTATTATTATGAATGTTTTACTGGTGGTCAGGTCACGCTACTACTACTGCTGCTACAGAACTTGCCAATTTTCTAAATATGACGCAATTCCAGAGGTATTATACTGAAAACTGAAACAATTGCTTTGTCTATGAAAAACGTTTTATGTTTGAGGTAGCTGGTGACAAGTTCATTTTTTTCAGTAGCTAAAACTAAATATCCGAGGATTGATTTAAGACAGTTTGCAGATGGAAGAGGAGAGATACATTTATTTTTTTTAAACTAATAATTAATTTTAAAAACAAAAAATCATAAATCAACGTATTTGTTAGTTTTAAAGTCACATTCGTCAATTTCAGGAATTACTTTTAAAGTTGAAAGAAATATAAATTAGAAAATGACGTGTACAAACAGCAGTACAAAATGGAGATTGAAATATTTACACTTTATAGTACTATACAGTTTTTTTGCATAACTTTAAAAAAAATCATCATATTTATGAATACCAGTATAGCACATATGCGATGGCGAGGGTGGTTGATGGTGGTATGGTAGATGAATTCAGCATAAAAGCAAAAAACCGGAAGAACGAACGAAATGAACAAGACTGAGATTATGAAGATGGTTTTTAAAATGATGGTTTGATGTGAATTTTAATACTTTTTTCATGAATAGGATTAGCAAGTAAAGTTATGGAAAATTTTTAGACGATTTTTTAATTTGAGACTTGCGGTTTTAGAAAAGAAAAGATAGATTTATCATCTAGATATACTGGACATTGCGTTGATAGATACTGAAACCACTGCACGGATTTCATGAGCGGCAGCAACATGTATTACGCTGTGCTGAAACTTGGGCAGAAATAGAGGTTTCTTGAAGCGTTTCCTGATAATGTTTGTAAAAGTCTACAAAAGAAATGTAATTTTAAGTAAAATTAAGCAAGCAATGGAGTAAATAATTCCACTGCATTATTGTTCAATGAATAATTATGTATTGTTCAAGAAAAAGTTAAACGAAGTTTGTTATTGAATAATTTAAATTTAATCACGAGAGTTATAAGAAATTAATAGTAATGAAAGAGAACTTACCGATTGAGAATTGTCTAAAAGCTCCACAAAGTACAAGGTAAATTAAACGAGTTGATGATGTCCCCCAGACGCGTTTCTTTATAAGTCAACGGTCACTGATGATGATGAAGCATGAAGGTGTAGTTTAAGGTGAAGGAGGAGTAAAATTGATGAAAATTTAGGTTAGAGCGTGAGTCGAGTGTTCGATCTAGTCATGAGTTTAAAATAACATGGAATTAGATCGGCACCCGACGCGTGCTCACACCCCGGTATGTGAACTCTCCAGATTCATTTGATTGTCATCTTGGACATCCTTCATGGTCGTCTTTGGGAAGGTGTGGGCTTGATGAAGGTAATTTCCAACGGTCATCAGAAATTAAAACTGGCTTCCACTCCAAGGCAAAATTCTTCAGGGAGAAGAGCAAGTTGAGGCAAGGCCCACGATCAAAGAAGGTTGATTTTGATGATAAGTGAGCTCCCTTGTCGAGGATCTATTGGCTGTGATAACAACTAAGTCAGTTACGCACCGCCAGTAGTTCCTAGACAAAGAGAGTTTGAATCGAGGAATCAACTTTTCGGCTTTCGTTAATGGTCATCGGTCCTCCAGTCCACAGCGACAATGGAAACATGTATGGGAACAGCCGGCTCCTGGAATCCCAATCGTCAAGTTTGGATTTGGAAGCTGATGATTTTGTGGAACGAAACATTACTTTGCTAACCTAGCTTTATGAATCCAAATATGTCATAGAGCTAGATCACCAAAGTTACGTTTGCCCACTTCCTCCGAATTCCAGTGTGAACGGCAGACGCTTCTGTGGACCCTCAAGAGACTAAGGACCCTGGCACGGAAATCCCCTTACGGTTGAGTAGGGCTGGAATGGTTTGGCTCGATGACTGTGGGGATGAGAAATCTGGATGAAACTACCCGGTGAGGTAGCAAAATATCCTGCAACCGGGTAGTACCAACCCGACTCTGCACCCCCAAATAAAACCAACTCCCTCCATGATGCCTTCCCTCTCCCCTTCAGCGATCCCTCCAGAAATTAAAAAAAAACTTTGAAAATCTAACCCAAAAATTCCCCAAAAAATTAAAACTGTTGATCAAAAAAGGACCAGCAACTTCCCAGACTGAAATCTAATTAGTTCAACTTACGAATTTTCCTGTCCCTTAAATAGGGACGCGCTGAGTCGGGTTTCCAATGCCTAATCATCATTAGCAGTGAAACAATAATGCTTACTTGATACAGAGGGTAGTAAAAGTATAAACCAGGAATGAATGAATAATTTGTACTTATCTAAATCTACGTTTGGTTGCTTTGAGTCCGCATCCCTCGTTCCTCAATTTCAGCCGTTTTCCCTCCCTTGCTTCTTCTACCCTACCAGTAAAATAGGTCGATTACTCAGGATAAGTGTAATGTAGGTACTTTCTTCAGGGACAATCCAGCTTGCTAGTTGTTGTGCCCTAAATGAATATTAATGAGTAGGACGTGGGTCACTTTCTAGCGATGAAGTTAAACAATCGACCAGTAAAAAATGGGTTTAGCTTTTTGTTCCTCCTCTCAGATTTTGTTGTGCAGTTGCAGTGCACGCAGCAGTTTCATGTTCAATGTCATTGTCAGATTAGAAGAAGTACTCGAAGAATAAGTCACCTTCATTGAGTAACTTCTGTACGCTTTTGTTCACTATTTCTGTGGAATTTTCTTACCGAATTAAACCAATTATGCCTACCTTTTTCCAGAAATTCTAAAAATAAAAATAGTAAGTAGGTTAAAAAATCCAAAGGAATGCAATGCGACCGCGGCGGCAAATCGAATGTGACATATCTGTCTTATTACTCGTTTACTAATTTGGTAAAAAGGTACACTGGTGGTGGTGATGATTATGCTGCGTTGAGTTGCAGCTAAAATTATGTCACCTAGTTAGGTACATTAAAAGCTTAACCATTACAACCATTACTTTAAATTATAAAACAATGATCATTGTTGGAGAGTAAAATGAGTTATACGAAACCAGAACAATGTAATGTAAGGCAATCAATGAGCGAACCAAAAACAAATCCGAAAAAAGTAGGCAAAGGTTGATTATGAAATGTATTATGTTTTATTTTCCAAAAGACCACGCACGCACGCGCAGCAGTGTGCAGTACCATACCAGAATCTTTTCTTCGGCCTGATTTGTGTTAATCGAGCAAAAAGCAGCAAACGCAATATCAGTTGCCTCCATTTGGATCTGAGAAGCATTGATTACAGGACAGTACGGAGCTGAGAAGTAGCGCTTCATTCTGTAATGAAGATAAGCGAATTCCTTCAAGTTCAACTCAATGCAAAATAAAACGCAGATTTGAGATTTGCATAATTGTAGTTTTTAAAGATAAAATTCTTTAAAGTTCGCATTCCAATGGAAAAATAATTTTGGTGATAGTGATATACGAAATACGAAAGTGATACGACAGATGAGACTAGAGAGGGAGAAATCCATTCCTTGCGCGTATATGAATATATGTCTGTAAAAAATGATGCACCTCCGCCTTCCTATGGCTTTGATCGAAGTACCTATAATCTCCAAATAATTTCATGCTTTTATTGCAACTCTGATTCGGTGCTACGCTACACTGTAGTCTGCTTAAGTAGTAGGTTAAAAAAATGATGTCTCCGTGATTTCTTTCATCGTCCCTTGTCCGATGTCATCAATGTCATCATATCATCCGCAGTAAACCTGAATCCCGCCTGATTTTGTTTTTGTAAAAACCCCAAGTTTTGAAATGCCTTTCAGTAGGAATCGGTATAAAGAGGTAGCCTACTTTTGAGTTTTAGTCTATTTTTATCATTCCTTGAAATGCCTGAATATGGCTAAAAGGTGCTCATGTTCATGTATGAGAGCATATCTATAAGGTACACTGAAGTGAGCTACTTTTTTTTAGTAAAACAGGCCAGAAACAGAATATCTTGTAATAGGTAGTAATACTCATGTGAGTACCTGTTAAAGGCATTCTTTCAAAAGAGAGAAATAAAACATGCGCCCCTTGTCCAGCAAATTAATATTAATTTGGGTCATCTCATCGCATCGCATCGTCCTCCTCATCATCATCACTTCACATTCACATGCATCAATATCACATAAACGGTAAAGGAAACAAGGATTCCTTTTCTTTCATTTCAAGCTTTTTTTATTTTTAACTTTTAACCGGACAGCATCAGTGGACATTGGACATGCGAGGGAAAATGACAAAAAAAGCCTCAAAAAGACGGAAAGAGGGACGCCAATCCACTCGACTATTGTATTAAGGTCCATTTGACACTCCAAAAACCCATCAATGCATTGTAGGCAT
>JAHZNJ010002319.1:0-11127 GCA_027744475.1 Lepidocyrtus cf. sotoi NNG-2020
ACCAGAAAAGTCATTAGCTACACCACGGCATGCCATCATCATGCCAGAAAGTAAAACGACGATTCTATTAACAATAACAATGCATTTTATAAATGGTTTGGTTAAATTAGTAGAACCTATTGGTTGCTCAATTAAGGAAGAATGTAATTTTACGCAAATTACTGAAGGAATGCCACTTTTTTAAAAAACAATATTATGTGAAAAGAGTTGTTCTGTTAGTTTTCACTTTCTTCTTTTGATTTGGATTCATTTGACAGACAGTTTACAGGTTAATAAATACACTAAAATAGTAAGTAATATCGCATTCAATTTAAGCTAATTGAGTGAGATGCAACGCGGTGCTTGTGTGACGTCTAACTGACTAGATCCGTATACCAATAGATGCGAACAACTGAGGTTTCATTTGGTTTTTAATTGGAAACTTTGCTTGCCTTTTGCCTTTACAATTGCAGCAATCCATAAAATGGTTACCTAATTTATTATTATGCTACAAAATATTCGTATTTCTGTGCACATCTGCAAATTTTTTTGGAAAAAGTTTAGGTTTGAAATTCATTTCATTACTTACTCGTACAGTATTGATTTTTAAAGGTTCATCATTAAAACATCAAAATGCTCTCTACAATTAAAATTAAAATTATGTGATTTCTTTCTACGTACCTTTAAAATCAAACAAGTTATACTTCAGTTTAGAAGAAAGCAGTTTTCTAGTTTTCAATTCTGCAGATTTAATCAGCGATTAGAGATACACATACCTACAGCTACGTGTAGGTAGCTCTTTACATTTAAATTCAATAATTGAACATTAAAAATTAATATTTCTTCCAATTTTTTACGATCCCTTACATTATTCACTACTTTGCATAAGGAAATTGGCAATTAAATTTACGTGCTACGTATCATCGTATTCGTCATCACACAAAAAAGCAAAAAACCCGTTAAAAGGGTTAGAAGAGCTAGCGCTCGCGATGAAAAATTTATTTCATCTCCTCTTAGAAGCTATTATGCAAATTATCTGCGAACGGGTGCCGCTCGCGCTCTTTGAAACTAAAGCCTTCTTACATTACAAAAATGCATTAATCTTTCATTTCCCCATCCATCGCATCGCATCCATAAAAATACTGTGCAATAATTCATGCTATTATTTATTAACGAAGAAAATTGTCATTTTGCGTGGTCTGGTGACTCTGGTCTGCTTTATTAAAAAAAATATTGCAGATTTTATAGGTTCCTTCCTTCCTACCTTCGTATTCTTCATCCTCCCCTCTCCTCCTTTGACAAAACAGTTGCCGCTATGCTACGCTACGCTACTGCTTGGCTGTAATAAATTCCGTCATGCTTGACTCGCCTGACGATGAATACATTTTGACTTTAAACTTTAAACTTGCTGACCGACAAGAACACAAAACACAATCATGTTATGAAATATTATTATGGTTATGATGATGATGAAGAGTTACGTACTTGCGGTAGCTTTCATTTTCCTCGGAAGAGAAGAACGAAATGAAAGGCGTAAACTTTCATAATCGTAGGTAGTAGACTCACATCACATCACATGTGTACCTCTCTCATTCTAGTTTAGTTACCTAACTCACATAATTACTGTTGATGATGATATGCTGTGATGCCTTTACTGCCTATTGTGCCTATATTATAGAGAAGAAGCGATGAAGAGAATGAATCAATCAATTAAAGCTTATCGTATTATGCAAAATAGAATAAGTGAAGCGATGAATGACATTGTCATTTTATCTTTCAATCTCCTCTCTTCCAAACAACCGTATAAAAATCAGAATAATATTTCATCCTTTTTTGGTAGCAAAATCCATAATCGCAAAATCCATCCATCCGTCCATACAAAGAAACAAAGCAAATAGAATGATGATGAACATCAAACAGCACTCATCAGCCTATTGTTGGTTCTTTAGTGTATAATTCTTAACAATCTTTTGACGCGCTATATTTTATTGTATGAGAGTAAACAAGTTTACGATTATGTCGTTTAATGGCATTGCTTTGCATTATATGTAGGTAATTTAAACCAATAACCTACAAGCCTGCAACCTGCCTAACAAGCATTTTATCATTTTATCAAGATAGGTTTTTGATGTGTCAGAGTTGTACACATATTTGTTCGCAGAACAATGATAAAAATCAAAACAAAGTCATTTCATTTCTTCTTCATTCATATGATATTGCTTTTAGAAAAAACTGAACGTATTTCCTTTTCTTTTTCTTCTATTCCTTCCGCCTTGTTTTTCTTACATAACTACCCACATTTTCTACAACAACTACGCACATAAGTAATAACTCTATTCATTCATTTCTTGAAAAATTATAGTGCAAAACAAGTTTCATTTCGTTGTGTATGTAAAAAGCAATTTTATTTTAAAATTACATACATTTTGTCCAAATTTAAGTTAATAGAAACAGGAAAGAGAAATTATCATGCCCTTCTTTTTACCGTTTTTGGATGGGAATTGTAATTTAGAGTAAAAATTGCATTATAAAGGAAGATAATTAATTGTATCTGCTAATCTAATAAATTGTACGCCCACACCCACCTTTTCAAATTCCAAAAGGGTTGTGCGCTGTGCTATGACGTGACGTGACATTATTATCATTGAATCTGCACTGCACTACTGCATTGAAGACAAATGAGACGTGTCTTCACTTTCACGAATTAATTAAAATTAAAATAAATCGAATTCAGCTCCATCGGATATAAACAGCATAATTCAATTAAATTTTATGCAAATATTGAGTAATTTTTTAATGTATACTAGTACAGAGTTTAAGACAAATACAATTTTTACACGGTTTTTCTGTTTACGCCATGCCGGTAAAACATGTTACGGAGTTTTCCTTTTGTTCATACTTTTGTTTTATATTTATTGCGTGTTAGTTAGATGTTTGTTGTTGTTAAACCATAAAAAGCTAATTATGATGATTGTTTTGTAATGAAGCATAAAATTTTATGATGTCATGTCATGAATGCCACGTATTATCATATACATAAGTAATTTTCATGATGATGGTACATCATAATCATAATCATAACAATAAAAACTGAAGCTTTGTCTTTTCAAACAAGTGCATCATTTCACCTTCACACACACAAATAAATTCATTTCATTTCATTACACACTTGATTTCTAGCTTCAACAAAAACGTGTAATTTTAGACTCTAGGTAGTAAGTACGTGTGATGCTTTATTGGTGATTTTTGACATTTCCTCTTTGTTTTCACTTTTGTTTCAAGCCAAGCCATAAAAGATAAGAGACGAGAAGAAAAAAAGAGAAGTTAGCAAAAAAATTAAGATTTTGCCTAACTAAACCTGACCTAGGGTGCAGCAACCATTGAAATCATCTTTTGAATTGCAATCGCAATGAAAAGATCATTGAGGTGATGCGATGATGGTGATATTACAATGAAAAAGAAGAAGCCGTGAGAGAAATATACTACTGCGAATACAAAATACAATTCCTTTTTATTACGAGAAAATTTATGGCTTGACTTGAAGACATCAGAATAATAATAATACTTTGCAAAGGGCGATTGTAATTTCAAACTGCAAATTGCTGAGTACTTAACAATGGGAGAAGGTGATAGTTTGAAGGGAGTTGAACACTTTAAAATTGCTGCTTATCTGTCAAAGGCACTGTACTGACTGGGACTGCTGTCTAAATTGTCAGTTTTGAGAATGCAAAATTGCAATTAGGGATGTATATTATTTTGTGCAAAAATTTGAAAGATAAATACTTGGTTTGGTACTTAAGGAACAAACAACAAACAAGAATTATTCATGCTTTAAAGGAAATTCAAGCAAAGAAATTTGCAAGGTAAATAGTAAATAGCGTGACGTCCTGTCTACATTTTCGTTTTTCTGAAAAATTTGGATTGTTTTTCTTTTCTTCTTCTATTTTTTATTGTGATGTGATGTGATGCTAGTGAAACTTAAAATGCTTTGACTTTACTTGACAGACAATGACATTTAAATGAAAAAAATACAAAAGTGCGAACAAATTTGCCAAAGAATCAAGTAAAGGAAGATTAGGAAGAGAAAAGATCGTTAATTTATAAACAACTGAAGTACTTAAAATGTTAAAACACAAAAATATTCCTAAAATATCTTCATTTCGTTTTCATTCTGCGTAGGAATTTTTATTTAAAAAAAAATGTTGCTTTTGACGGGAGGAAGCAGCTTTCAAAGAAATGTCAGTCATTCTCATTCCAAAAGAAAGCCAATCCCTTTTTGAACGGCATGATCGACAATCCCAGTCCCAGTACCAAATATGGCTAGTTGAAACGAAAGAAGCAAAAAGTGTTGATTTTTTAAATAAATAGTATGCGCATCCTTTTCTGATGTTTTAGGATTTTACTTTTTGCAAAAGTGCAGTTTTGCAATTGCATTGAATGAAATGACTTGATCAGGTACAAGAAAGTTATTTTTATTTGTAAAACATGTCCACGTACTAATAATAATATTGATACATGGTTAAATTGATTGACAAGAGAGAGGAAGTTATCCGCATTTCCATTTCCATTACAAGTTTTGTAAGAGGATGTATTGCATACCTAATATTTGTTTAACAAATGGGATGGGAAAGTTCGCTAACTATAAAAAAATGTGCAATTTTCAACTTCCTCTAAACATAGCATCAGTGATAACTATAATCACTATTCTATGTATTTTTACTTTTACTGGTCAATCTGTTTTCAATTGAAAGTTATTTAACGATTCAACTTTAGCACGATTACTGCATAAAACTTGAGGAGATCTAAGAAAACATAAAACGTCCTTTTTTACAATGTATCGCTTTTTATGAATTACTTTTGTTACTACTACAAACTTCCTTCTATTTCATGATTAGGTTACGATTAGATTTAGGTATAGGTCACAAAGTTCGAGTGCTTAGCTGGAAGGGAAGGAAGTTATGTATCGCTTGATTATCTTCTTAAGTAAAAGCCTACCTTAATTACTACCTGCTAGGTTTGTGCTACAGAAAGTGTTTTGAAATAAAAACTTAACTACAATTTTACTGTTTTACTCTCTAGCAGAATTTTGTAACTTTGCAGCATTACGAGTACAATTTAATGTTTCGTCCCGATTATGATTATGATGATGATCTTTTTATTTCCTCTTCAAAGTGTCCACTTTCCTCATGATAACTCATAAATTATAATCAATAGCCGATAGAGCACGCTCTCTAAAACTATTTATGATTTCACTATAAAAAGCAAGAAGCAAGCAAGTTTTTTTAGAATGAATTTTATTTTCAGATCGCCACCACCACCACCTTTAGTGCCTATCAATATAGATTTTGCTTTCGCGAGGAGCAGCAGGTACGAAAATTGTCATTTTTGTTCTCGCCTAGAAAATTTATGGAGAGAGAAATTGTATCAAAATTTCG
The DNA here is from genome assembly GCA_027744475.1 of Lepidocyrtus cf. sotoi NNG-2020. Classification (NCBI taxonomy): domain Eukaryota; kingdom Metazoa; phylum Arthropoda; class Collembola; order Entomobryomorpha; family Entomobryidae; genus Lepidocyrtus; species Lepidocyrtus cf. sotoi NNG-2020. The sequence goes on from JAHZNJ010002319.1 coordinate 5,415, forward strand.
AGTGATTCAAAAATTAATTTCTTTTACAATTGAACTTTTTGAAATCGATGGGGATGAGGAAGATGATGATGTGACGTAAATACATTTTTGTAATACAAAATGAGCAAAAAAATTGTTGTCTGTATTGTATTGTACAGCTTTTGTGTACCCCCACACGAAATCACATAAATTACCCTAGTTGACAATTTGACATTATAAATGCATATAAACCACTCAGAAATAGACAGCTAACCTCTCCCATCCTTTATTCTGAGCTCCTTGAACTGAACTTGCAGAGCAGTAAAGTGCAGTGGCGTGGCGTGGTTAACGTGGTTTGATTGTTGAATGTTGGTGATTGAGATTGAGAGCAAAAATTTACAACTTTCATGACAATAAAAACAACTAAACAAGTGCAACAAAGTTTCTTTAAAAGACAAATCAAAAAGCAAAGCAGCACCGCCCGGTACAGCAATGTTTAATTTTTGCATGCTTTTTTACAATTATGTCTTTAACAGATTATAAGATAAGGATTACGTTTATTTTGCCAACTAACTTTTTGATGAGCTACGATTTTTCTTAAAAAAGAAAATTTCACTCCTTATTTTGCTGAAAATGAACTAGAAAAATTAAAGAGATTAGATTTTACTTTTACTAACAATATGGAAATTAATTAGGAACAGAACAGGTGTATGTCAAAACGATTAATTAAAGCTCTAGTGAAAATTAGCCTGCGACAGTTATATTTATTGACACCATCATTCATATAAGTATTTTCTACTTTACTCACTTATTATTTCATCCGCCCTGCATTGTTTTACTTACCTGAGGCTATAGAAGGAGTAATTAAAGGTAATTTGTATTCCGCCTCTGACACTTTGACATCTTTCTACTAGCTCTAGCCAGGAGTTCTTCTCGAATATTATGTTTTGTTCTTAACAACTTTAAATCTTAATTACTTTAAAGAAAAGATTAATTTGGCATTTTGAAATAATTACCTAACAAAAGGCAAAGCAAAAGCAAGCTAACAACGCGTCAATATCAATCTCGACTGCTACAACAGAGTAAGTAAGTACAGAGATGGATTAAAGCCTTTCTTTTTTCACAAAGGTTTGACAACCGTTTTTAATTAACATGTTAGAAAATTACAATTATGGCTGTGAATGAGTGTATCACATCCATCACAATCAACAAAATGATGTATCGATTCTTTTTCTCTCTTCTTCAGTCTTCCTTCCTTTTTGCATCTTGTCAAATAAAAAAAGACAGATTAGAACTACCTAATCGTATTCATTCGCCTCGTGCATTTTTGCTTATGTCAGTGTCAGTACAAGACGAATAAAATAATCAACGCGCGAACAAAAACTGATGATGATCCCATCACAAGCTTTTCAATTGTAACATTTTAATCATCATCAAGATTACTTAAGAGACAATCCCTTTCAACCTTCTGCTTCTTCTTGTAAATAATCATTTTCCTCTTTTTTCTAAAACGCTTGATCACTTTCCCTGTTTTTTACTTCGAAATCTTCATGCGTAAACTGCGTAACTTTAACTCTAAGCATAAAGCGTTGTAAAAAGTTCTTAGAATGAAATGGATTGAAATGCATTACATCAGCCAATTACATTTTTACATTTACTTCTAAAATTTTTATGCAATTTTCAATTTTCTCTCTTCTGGCACTACAAAGTATTTTTTATTTTTTAAAAAAAGCTTTTTCTTCGTCTTTTTTCAAGAAAATAAGCAATTATAATTATAATGATGAGAGAAGAGAAGAAGAGAAGGTGTAATAACATTGACGAGTGTCGTGTGCGAGCAGAATGAAACGTGTTTTATGGGGACGACAAAATAGTAGATTTCAGTGTAATAATACGCCAATTATTAAACAAAATTTTCCTTCTTTTCACCACGAAATGCCAACTGTCAATATAAAATGCAATGATTTTTTTACAACCTAGACTAGCCTGGCCCAGCAAAAAATACTATGTACTTTGAAAAACATATCACGATTTTTAATTTAGAAGGAGTTCATGCAGATCTAAAGAGTTATCTGAGAAGGGCAGTGCAAAAAGCTTGGCTATATAACAGAACAATTAAAGTCATGTTGTAACAAAGTCTTCTGCTTATTTTCCTGCGATCGATCGATCCTTTCAAAATGAAAAGTTTTTCTGTGAAGGAAGAAGGTAGGCAAAACAACTTTGAAAAAATGATAAGGATAAGTTACAAAAATATTGCTTTGCTAGATTTTTAGTTCACTTTATGGCTTTTCTTGGAGTTCTGTTCAGAGACAGAATGCACTGCCTGCACGAGGAGGAGACGAGACGAGATAAGATTTGATATCTGAGAAGGTAAACAATAAAAGCCAAGAAGTCAAAAAATATTTCACTTTTAAAATTTTAAAAATGCATTCGATGATGATAATGATGACAATGATGATGATCTGATGATGATGATACGCTGCAGCAGCAGCAGCAGCTACCTACTCAACAAAACAGGATTTGTTTTAGAATTTTTTGCTTGGACGAATAGATAACTTTGGCCTTTTGGTTTTTTTTGTACAATGATTGTACTTAAATGTAATAGGGATAAAATTTATTGTTTGAAATTCGACTAAAGCAAAAGTACGAGAACAAATAATAATATTATGCATATCATTGTTAGTTATACGCGCTTCAATGTTTTGCATTTCTTTTCTTTCTGGTATTGTACGAGAAAGTTATTTCACTTCACGACGCTATGCATTACGATGAAATGATCTGATCTGATACGATATGATTGTGATGTGATATGATATGATTTGACTTTTAAAAAATAATTGGATTAATTTGATATGAAAAGCACTGCTACTACCTTTTTTGCTTCGTATTGTGAGCAGATCGTTTGGCTAGATAAAAAGATTAAATATTTTTTTTGTAATTAGTGAGGTAAAACAGTAATAATAATCGAAGAAAATTGACCTGATAAAAGTGAGGTGGAAAGGTGATAGGGGAAATAATTAGTGAAGAATAGAATAGAGGTTACCTACCACCAACGAACGAAAGATGAATTATTATGTACCAAGTACCTATACCTAAAGCTTTAAAGCATAATGTGTTTTAAATGGGGCAAAATGAGATAATTCAGAAAGATAGTGTATAGTGTTGCACAATTTTATTAGTTTCATGGGAATTTTTATTAAAGATTATAATTTAAAAAGTAGTTAGTGTAGTAGAACTTTGTAGTTATGTATGAATGAATGCCTTTTTATGAATGAGGTAACGTAAAACTAGAAAGAAATTAGATAAAAGAAGAGGCGAATGGATAAATTGTTTAGTTTTTAGGTGGTTAAATAGTGATAGGATTACGAAACAGCAACATGTTACGTTACATGACATCCGCATTTCACTTTTGTGACCTCAACCTTTTTCTTACGTAGCGGTGGAGTACTTACGATACGACATAAAATGAAATGAAAGTATGTATAAAGGTTTTGTTATGATATGATGCGATGCTTCTTTACGGCTGCTGCGGTTTGGGGAGTTTTTGTTGAGGTTGAGATTTTGCAAAAACCACAAAATTTTTTATGATGAATCATTATTAGTATTAAAGCAAAAAACGGAAGTTAGGTAACTGTGCAAAAAGTTTTGTTTTTGAGAAAAATGTTTTGACTTTTGACAAAAAAATTTAACTTTGTTGAATTGAATAATACCCTGATTGAGTACGCCATAAAATGCTTCTTGCAAAACCATTTCCTACTTTTTAGATTTTTTGAAAATTTCAGGAGTAAAAAACGGAAGAAGATAAATAATTAGTTTAATTTCCTTGTTTAATTAATTGCTTATTTATTTACTTTTTGTAATATTACGTATCCTTCCACTTCCACTCAACAGCAAAAATACATTCTATCAAAATGAACTTTTTTTCACAATGTTTTCACTATCTTAGCTCACTCATTTATAAGTAATGTAAAAACTAAAATAATTAATTTATTTAAATTAGATACATATTTAAACAAAAAGTAATTAATAGATAAGAAGACTAAGACAGAAGCCATTAATAACAAGTGGAAAACAAAGGAGAAATAAAAACAAAAAAAAACAAAAAAACAAACGCTTTCACGCGGTTTCTTCCAGACAAACTTCAGTTCAAGACACGTATAAAAACAACTATTTAACAACAGGTCAAAAAACGACCACAATTAAAAACAAACAAGAAAAAACAACAATTGGTAATTCACTCTCTTAGTAATCACTCAAACATTTCACACTTTAAAAGAATGAATTCATATTTATATATACAAAAAATAGCTAAAACGGGACTAGTAATTAAAATTACATTAAAAACCTAAGAACTTATTAACCTAATTTATTACCTCTTCTCGCTACTACACTTCCGCTTCAAATCAGTCAATTAAAAAATACCTACCTACATTTGATTATTAAGCACTATTTCTTTTGTATAGGAATTAATTGATTAAGAATGTTTTGTTGATACATCGGACCGGAAATCGCCGGTGTAATGATCCCATCAAGTTCTTCATGAGAGCTCGTAGGCCCTTGTAAAATTGAGTGTATAACCGGCGAAGTTCCGAGCGTCTTCTGGTCCTCACTTTGTGAATGGAATGAAGACGACAAATTATGCAAATTATTATTATTCCTCCCCCGATTTGGTTTTAGCTTTGACGATGGTAACGACGAAGAAGCGAAAGGATTAAAATTATTTCTTTGGGATTGTAAAGGAGGTCTCCTCCCCCCTCCTCCATTCGCCCTCACATTAGCTTTTGGAGGCTTCTTTAACGGCTGATGCTGCTGTTGTGGACGACGTAATCTTTGCCGTTGATGATGAAGGGGGCGATGATGAGGATGATGAAGCTTCACTGATGATGGTACTGGCGGCGGTTGTAAATGTGCAGTAATCTCATCAGCTATTGACACAGAAGAAGTAGAAGCCAAAGCGTTTTTGTTCTTCTTCCGTACAACATAGAAGATTGGAGCTTCCTCGGAATTTGACGCTAATGAGGAGGAAGTTGAAGTTGATGATGGGCGATATTTTTCACGGGGAACTTCTGTGGACACGTCAGAAATTAATCTGTAGGGTTCCAAACCAGCAAGAAACATTTTCCCCAATTATGCACGACCGGAACTGGCGCCACAACTCTCGCCGTGGTAGTTTCCAGTAAAGGATTTGGTAAGGATATCGCTGGGATTATGACGGCCTTTGCAGGCTTCCTCATTCTTGTTGGAGTTCGAAGAGAAGTTGTTGTGGTGGATGTGGGGGTAGTTTGTTGGGACTGGGATGGGCCAGTTTCCGCCACGTAGTATTGCACATTCGCCATAGGAATTGTTATGTAATTATCGTAATTTTTCAATGGAAGGATGTCTCTCTGAATTACTTCGTAATGTGGGCGACGAGTGGTCACCTTTAATAATGGAGGGGAAGTAACTGTGGGCGTGGATGATGTTGTGGATGTGGAGGTTGTTTTGATTGTGGAAGTTGAAGTGCGGTAGGTTGATGGAACTACGAAAACGGGTTTTTGATATTCGAAGGAAGCTTGTTCCTTGCGGATGATGTTTTGGATGATTTTGTTCGAGTTAGACTGTGGACGGAGACGGTTACTATTATTGTTATTGTTGGAGGGGGAGTTAGAGGAATGGGAAGAAGTGTGGTAGATTTTAAGAGGACTTGAATGATGATTAATCTTTGGATGAATTGTCGTCTCCTTCACAATTGGAATGTGGAGGGAGAACGCTCCGGTGT
>JAHZNJ010002320.1:0-22522 GCA_027744475.1 Lepidocyrtus cf. sotoi NNG-2020
ATAGTTAAACATCAATTAGAACAATTTTATTGTAAGTTTGAAGTTGTTGAAGTGAAGTTAAAGTTAAACTTTTAAACAAAAACAAACAGAAAAATATACGACACATCGTGATCCAGTACATGTGCTGAGTTCCAGTGAATTGAATACGCACTTATTAATTTAAAAAGGGTAAGTAATTAGGCATTTTGAAAATGGAACAACGTTTAACATACCCAAATTAACACTACACTTTTAATATTATTTATCATCTGATTTTGAGTATTTTCTGCTATTTTGTGTTTTGTGAGCGTACAGTTAGTTGTTGACAGTGTCAAATATAAATTCTTCACGACAGAAATTAGTTTAATTAATTGTAATTACCTCAACGATAAATTTGTCTTTGTAATCTAGTCTTCCATCTGAATCCATTGATTTGATTTTTTATTAATTAGTCAGTTGATGTTCAAAAGTTAACCTAATATGTAATACTAGAAAAAAAGATACGTAATATCAACAATTAAACTTATGTGCTTTGGGTAGGTTCTCAAATCTTTCTTAATAATCAGTTTTTAGTATGCATTTAATTAATTATCGCCTATATAGTTTGTCGTCAAGGTAGTGTGTATGTGTGTAATGTAATGATAATGAATTCGAGGGTTTTATTTCATTTTTTAGCCAAAGTTGATAATTATGAATTAGTATATTGAGTAAACAATTTTTTAAATCTCTAAACCGGTCTGAAATTGTGAAATTGCAGTAGGATAACTGAAACCGTTTTATTTTTTGACGAGGATTATTTATGTTTTGAAAAATACTTACTAATTTTTGCTTTCAAAAACCCACATAAACAGATTTGTAATTTGGAAGACAACACAAAACTGCGAAGCAAGATTTACTACTAAAAAGAGAGAGGTCAACGTTCCTTTGTCAAAATGGGAGGAAGAGTAAAAGACTGGAAGGCTATGATGATGACGGGAGCGTTACTTGTTCTGCTCGTTGTTGGAAGTTGTGTGGCCTGGGGTGAGTAAAATCATTATTTAAAATGAAAACTTTATTAATATTAGTTGTTGTATTATGCTAAAATGTAAAATATAAACTAATTGACGTGTCTAATTGGTTTGATAGGTGAGGAGAAGAAGATTAAGCTCCGTGATGTTCAAGTCTTGACATTAAAGCAAGGAGATATGACGTCAGGTCGAAGGTCAAGCCCTGTCCCCCAAATGCGCTGTGTTGGTGGATCCGCGGGATGTGAATTCATGCCAAGGGTCGTCCAGTGCTATAATCGGGGTAGTGATGGATATGATATTCAGGTAATTAAAGACTTTTTGCCTTTAGTTTTTCTTTTCTACGCATTTTTTTGTCTACGTTTCTGGTTTTGTTTAATTTAAAATTAAATGCTTATTTTATTATTGATAAATATATCTTAACTTTCATGCTACTTTCGACAATTTAATTTAAATATTGTATTTTTTAAAGTTTATTAATATTTTTTGCTGTGTTTTAAATTACAGTTGGAATATACAATCGATTTCACAAAGGAGGGAAAGCAGCGCTCTGGTGGAACAGGAGGATCCTCTTATCAACACCACCAACAACAACACTACCAAGGCTCTGATAACTCTCGTGAATATGGCTGGAATCCCAACCTCATGAAAGGGAAATCCAAAGGGGGAGAAATAATATCCAACATCCTGTGTGGTGCAGTCGTGTGCATAATAGTTTATGGAATCTATAAAACCTGTATAACGCCAAATGATCGAACAGCAGATCAGAGAAGGTAAAGTAAAAGTTGAAGAGAAATCTCACCAACTAAAAATTATTTTCTTTTTAGCTATTTAATTTTAATTGGAATTTCTTAATTTTACAGTAATACCAATGACGATTACCATGGTCGTGGACCAGGCTCATCCCCTCCCCCTCCAGGATTCAGATCAAACTACTCTTCTGGGGACTCCGGCTACAGTGGTGGTGGTGGTGCTGGAGGTGACTCTTGTGGATCTTCTTCTCGTGGTACTGGTACTGGTGGGGGCTACGGGTTTACCAGAAATGCTGGAGGATTTTGGACTGGGGCAGCCACAGGAGGCTTACTGGGCTATATGTTTGGTGCTCGAAAGTGCGTTTCATTTTTATTCTAAAAATTTTTACCACACAATAAGAATTTAAGGTTTAACATAATTTTAAAACATTTTTTGTTAATTTTTTTTAAAGTAATGATGGTTACAACAACACTGGAGGAGCAACTTACAGGCCTCGTCCTTCAACAAGCTGGGGTAGCTCTCCTGGCTCTTCCTCAAGTTCTTCTTGGTTCAGTTCTTCTGGTGGGAGTAGCGGCGGTGGTGGAGGTGGTGGTGGCGGTAGCAGGAGCGCATCAGGATTTGGTGGGACGTCAAGGCGCTGAAACGGATTACCATTACCGTTATCACTCGCCATTATCCATCCATCCAAAAATGTTGTTCTTTTTCACTACTAGTCTTAAGTTAAAACTAACTACCAAAACCAAATCTTTGTAATATGAGTGGAAAACAAACTCATCTTTTTTTATGTTTAACGTCTAACATTATATAATTTATAATGAATAATGTTTAATTTAATGCTATTATACTACCTTCACCTTGTTACCTTTAAAAACGAAACCAAAATTTGTATTGTAATAATAATAAATAGTGGGTTAAAAAAGGTTTTATATGCTGTGCCTACTATTCAAGACAAAATCAAATGAATAAAGCGTGCATGTGCAAACTACAAATGTATGGGATAAAATCTAAAAACAATACCGTTACCGTTACGCCCTTTGTTATTAAGGCATACACGTAGATAGTATGAAATGCGGTATCTGTAATAATTAGGCAAACTAAAGCTGCACTTCTGGAATAAACATTAAGACACTAAACATGACATTATAAATTTATGATCGATTTTGGCATAGGCAATGTCCACTAAAGCAAACATAATATTACTTATGAGAAGAATTGACAGAAGTACTGCACTGCACCGTTTTTTTAAATGAGGAAAGTACACCAACATAAATTACAAGGATACTATAAAAAGACTTACTTTTCTTATGACAGGAATCCTCCGCACCGACAAATTACAAGAAATACATGACCGGGCTGCTGCTGCTGCGCTGTTCCTCCTGGTATGGTACGTGTTACTATTAATTAGTCTGGTAATGCAAAATTTTGGGAAGGGGAAGACAGATTGACAAACATTTTAGTTCTTTCTTTTCTATATGATGAATGATTGTTGATTGCTTGACGATGATGATGATGATGAGGATTCTATTCTATCCATACCGCACTACAGAAAAGAAGCATCAGCAACACAACAAACCTCTTTGTTTTTTTGTTTGTTTCCTTTGTGATTGTCGTGTCCTGTGTACATAGTAAAAAATATTTTGGCAGTTTGTTAAATATCCTAAAACTAAAACTTATGAAGCTACTAATTAATTTTAAAAATATTTAGCTAGAAGAGTAAAGTTTTGTTAGTTATCAAAAAAAGAAAAATAAACTTCACATACTTCTGCTCTCAGTCAGTGTAGGAAATAATTAGAATTTTTTACAAATGGGAGGGGTTCATTCTAAACCGTTAGGAATTTCTAGTCTTTGGGGAGTGGGCTATAATGGGGAGGCATCTTCGCCAGATTATGAAGAGGAGCTGGGAATGGAGAGTCAATTCGATTTGAAATTCCTGAATATCGTTGAAAATATAAGGAAGACATTTGAAGAATTGGATGAAGATGACAGAACCCGGGTTCAGGAGGAAATATCGTCCAGACTGCCCTGGATGCTGCTAAGTTTAGTTTCTGAGTCCGCTGTCGCTCCTCTGATAAGAATTAATTCGGATTTGAAGCGTAACAAGATAACCGTGGAGGGTGCTCTTATCAAGGGAGTTCGTTTGTGGGCGGAAGAGATGCATGTGCAAAGTATGGAAACCCTGGTTGTGTTTCTGGACGAAAATGAGATGCACTTAATTTCAAGTAAATAAAGCTCATTCATTTGAAATTCATTTTTAATTTATTTAAATATTAATATAAAAAGTTAACAGTTTTATATAATCACTTTTTATTTTCTCTATAACAGCTCTGTTGTTGGATGAGCTCGCTTCCACTTCATCTACGGATGAGTCCTCATTATTCGTCCCTCCCCAAAACCTGAACCAGGACGAAAACGGTTCGATTGAAGAACAGCTTCAAAAACTATCTCTATCTCTAAAACTAGATGATGATCAGCAGCAGCAGCAGCAGTCCTCATTATTGTTGAATCGGTTGGTGGAGGAGAGAAAGACTGAACTGAGAGAAGCAAAACTTTCCCGTCGATTAAAATGGAAAGATGAGGTTCGGAGGGAGATCGAAGAAAGAGCAACGTTTGAGAGGGAAGTTTTCCCATTTCCTGACGAGATTTGGGAGAAGATCCTAGAGTATGTCAACGAACGGGAAGATTTCCAAAGGATTTCCAATATGAGGCAGAGTTGGAGGAACTTGATGATGCACGAAAGAACTAAATTCCTATTCCCGTTGGTAAGGCAAACGCAAATTATTTTTTGTTTTAACTTTATTTTTATATTAAAGCATAATTAATTTACTTATATAATTTTTTTTCATGTCCGTTCAATGCATTTTCCAAGATTGGACCTAACCTAAAGTTCCTCGATAAGGAGAGTTTACTTGTCTGCCGGGAAGTTTGCAGACCGTAGAGGGAAATCGTAGACGAAAAGATTTCAAATCTGCTTGAGACTACCCCTTGGAAATTTTCATTCAGACTTGATGGGCATACGCAGTTTCAAACATTATTGGAGACATTCGATACCAGAGAAAAAAACCCTTTCTTCTCCCGCTCCTTAGAAATATTTCCACCGCCACCACCACAACTTCAGGATTTTTTAAGGAATCTTGAGACCGTTCTGCAGAAATGGGGGGATAAAATCTGGTACTTGACCTTGTTGCTTCCTGTCCCTCCAACCCCTAATCAAAGTACGTGGGATCTATTGTCTCTGCTTTGGAAATGTCTCCCTAATCTGAAGCACATATCGATTTATGGAGGAGCCAATGAGGAGAAATTGTGGTTGAAGACGCAGTATAGGTTACTACCTAGATTGGAGAATTTAAAAAGTGTAAATTTTTTCAGAGCTCCTTTGCCGCTAATAACCTCTATCCTGACAAAACATGAGGATATTTTGGAGGCGGTTTCGCGTAGCGTTTCGTCGCGAACCTCAAAATCGTTGTTTTGGTCACGTTATGATGTTACCTTTGAAAATATCTTAACTGTTGTTAATTGTATCAACGTAATTGGAAGGAACTTGATCAAACTTGAACTCCACTTTAATTGTAGAGGAGGAGCCAAGATTAAATTATCGAAGGAAGATTTCTCCCGTTTATGGCTTCATTTACCTCGTCTGGAGTACATCGATTTGGATTTGGATGGTGATATTGGTGATCATTTAGCCCTTCGAAATATTGATTTTCTTCTGCCTTTGAAGTCACTCAAGGAGATTAAATTGAACGGTTATGAAGAACGTGAGAATGAGAATCCCATTGCTGTTGATGATGATGATGAAGAAGCTGCCTCCGTCTCCAATTCTCGGAGAGAGATGATCCGCTTCACGGGTTACTTTCACAGGATGTATGAGTCGAACATCTGGCACATTTTTCCAGACCTCAGGACTTTCACTTTTGAAGTTCCAAGAAAAATTAATAAAGTGAAAGCAACTACGTACAGTAGAGATGGATTCAGAGAATATTTGCGTACTTCGGAACAGGAACAGGAAAAATAATACTATCGAGATAATTTTTTTTCGTAATTAGTTTGTATAGTTTAAATGCAATAATGCTATGATTAATATACGGTAATTGGTAATAATATAATAATTCGGCTATCAATTTTTGTTTACGTTTCTACAATTCAGTTCATACGCTACTAGAGTCTACACATGTAAGGTGAGATGGAGATGTGGATAATAAATAATATTGAGGATGGTTAATTTTGAGCTTAAGTAATAAAAAAGCAGCAGATTATAAACTAGTACAAAAAAAGTGTAGAAAATAATTAATTTCCCTTTGCATTAATTTACATTTATATTACTTATTACTTACACATCACTCACGATATATTTTTTTGTAAACTTTTATCTCGGCATTTCATATTATTCATATTAACCAACGCAATTCTCGGAAAGGTTCATAATTGCATTAAAAAGGTACGTTTGGAAACTTTTTGCTAGTGTGAGAATTTCTTACGATTGCCGTTGAAACCAATTCTGGAAAGAAACTCGAACTGAAAAATGGCAAAAGCCGACAGATAAAATCCCGCATCTCCAGCACCACTGATTATCAATTACAACTAGAGCAAAGAACAACCAATATTTTTTTTGTAGGGGTAATCTAGCGCTTCTCTCTTCCTATTTATTTTGCATAACAACTTTAATCCTCTTCCAACCTATCTTCTTCTTCATCATCATCTTCATCTTCAAAATCCTCTAAATTTTGTTGGTACTCGTTTGTCGTTGTATTAAGAGAAGTTGTCGCCGTACCAGTTCCAGTTTGCTGTTGCGGTCGACTCTTCAATTCTCCTCCCGTCGAAGAAAATGAAAACTTTTTAGAAGAGGAAGACTCAACCAAATCATTAGAATTTAGAACTTCGTCGATTTCACTTTTATTTCTCTTCTGCTGCTCCTGCTGCTGTGCCTCTTTTGGGGATTGTAGGAGAGCGCTTTTCACTTCCTCTGGAGTAGTAGTAGTCGTCGTCGTCGTAGCATTTTGGATGGTGTTGATAACGACGGCTGCTTTCACCCTTCCCCCACCCACACCATCCCCACCACCCCCATCAATTTCTCTATGGAAACAACAGCAGCAAACGCAGTAGCGTGCGAAACACTTATTTTTAAAGCAGCAGCCTTTGTCTCCTTTATTACAATTTATCATCAAGTTTTCCACATGACAGCAGCAGCAGTGATTCAGGAGCTGTTGCAAGCGTCCTTGTTCGAGTGTGGAGGAGTCAATCGCGATCATCGGAGTGTCCGTTGATCTCCTCCTTTTAGCATAACGGCATAAAAGGAGGATGACGAGTACGAAGTAAACACAGAGCACCACAGCCACGTAGATCCCTATAGAAAATGTTATTACAATATGTTATACAATTTAATTTTAATTAAGAGATGAGCAGTTTATTTATTGCTTCAAACAATGTGGGAATATGGTTGAAATAATTTTAGTCTTCTTTTTCTACCTGCGTTTGCTTTCCCATCCCTATGCATAGCTAGAAGTTTCGCTCTCTGATCAACTGGCATGGAAGGCTGATGCTTTTGAGTAGGCGAGAAGGAATTCGAAGGGGAAGGAAAAGCGAAGTTGGGAGATGTGCTGCTGCTGTTGCCGTAGCTGATGGTAATGCCGCTGCTGCCACTTCCGGAAGAAGGAGTAGTTGTCGTCGTCATTGTTGTCCCAATTGTACTATTTTTAGTGACCCTGTCATCCTTTTTCTTCTTCTTCTTCTCACCTTTTCCTTTTTACTTACTTATATAATACAGCAAGCTCCTTTCTGGAGAAGAAATTGATTTGGCTTCTATTTTCTACGGATGGATCTGGATCTTCCGATCCAATTCACAATGAACCTGGAGAGAGAGAGAGAGAGAGAGAGAGAAAATAGAAAAAAGTCATGTCATGCTCATCTGATGCTTATGCCATACATTCTCAATATATAGAAACGTTAAGGGAATAGAAACAGGAAACCTGTTACGTTTCGTTACTGTGTTACTGTTAGCTGATTTCCGTTTTTCTGCATTTTATGTTTAAGAAAGGAAAAGGTTTTTGATGTTGGTTGAGTGGAGTGGGGGAAAATTGAAATTTTCTCGAGTACTGTACTACCACACACACGTTTTTCTTCTGTCAGCAGAAAAGCAACCATTTTTTTAGACGCTTTTAAGCCAGTCATTATTTATTTATGTATGTTTATAATATTGCTCTCTCGCCACTTTGTAAATAATGCAATGCAGTGATGGAATGTAATATAATAAAAAAATTCTATTCTATTCTGGCATGTAAAGAAGAAAGAGTGGAAAAGTTTTCATTTTCTTTTCCTTGTTTTGTCTCTACTCTGCTCTGCTGGTCTGACCTAACAAGTGCTTTACCATCATCACCATAATCATCATCATCGTCCAATCTTTTCTTCTTCAGAAGAAGAAGAGTGAAATGCCTTTGCTTTCACTTTCTTTTTATGTGTGTGGCTAAACTCAAACTCAATAACGGTAAAGCGGTTTCCTGAAGCGTCAGCTAGCTGCGGCGCGGCATTCCTAATGCATTTTAAGCTCTATTTTTTGCAAAACGGACGAAAAGTGAACTGAATACAAAAAATAAACGTGAAAGAAAATTGGATAGGATTATCTTTCGGTGCTTTTTTTACTTGTGACACCATTTCGTGGAAAATTTCAATAAAAAATAAAAAATATTGATGATGTGGTGAGAGTGTGGGGGAGATGGAGAAGGCAATAAATTACCTAATGTGCGTGTATACATAAATTTTTCGTGTTTGTTTATTCATTTATTTTTGGTGTTTATTTATGTTAATTGTTCTGCAAATACCATGGAGGGAGGGACATAATGCGATTACGTAATACCTAAATATTTGTAGCGTAAATTTTATTACCTGAATCGTAATAATAAATAATTCCGTTGCAGTTCGGTTCTATTCATTTTCACTCCACTTCATATTCCACTCTTATGAAAACGCTCGTTTATGTAATTAGGAAACTTAATCTTTTTTCTTCAAGGTTTTCTGCTAATGAAAGGAAACTTAAAGTAAACTATTTCTCTGATTTTGCTTCAAAAGAAAGGAGATCAGGAGTAAATATTTTTCATTCTATCTATCTCTAACTTTTATATTTTTTAATGTGAATTTATGTGAGCGTTTAGCAGAAATTGTGAAATCTTTCTTGTGTGCGTAGCGTACTATCGTACGTGTAGATTTAATCAAATATTTTATTATGCTAAACCGATTTTGCACAAAGAAAGAAAGATTTTTTAAAAAGGTGTCACGTTGTAGTGACGAACGAAGAGCAATCAAAATGCAAATCTTGTTATGCATTTCCGCCGTTCTGTTCTGTGAGTTTGAAGCTTATTTACACCCTCCACAGGAAACAATGTGTACAAGTACAAAGTAAGTGGAAGTAAAATTGGATTATTATGTATTTTGGATGAAGGCTACAAACAATTCACGAACGAAACGTTATATAAACTGTAAATCATAATAATGTGTAAAAAAGTAGAAATGGTTTTCATCATAATATTTGTAATCGTAGCACAATTTTATTTTTCCTGATAAATCTTCTGCTTTATTACTGTGTAGTACAATAAATTTGAGATTGAATTGAATTGAAATCAAATGAGCAAATAAATAAATAAATGCTCAGAAAGGAAAGTGAATCATCATCGCATCGCATTATCGCATCTGTTGAATTGTGCATGGCGTGGCATGGCATGGCATGAACAAGACGTGACTTTTGTTTACTTTTCTCTCTCTTTCTGTTTGTTTATTTGTTTGCTTGAGAAAAAAGACGCCGTATTTTATTTTATTATTTCAAAAGAAACTTTTCTTTTCTTGATATTTTTTTAAGTGGCATTGTTATATAAGGATCGGGAGGGGAAGGGGAGAACTAACAAAACGTAATAGTAAAAGTAAAGTGAATGAATGCGAATGTCCCAAATCAAAACAAGCCCGAACTTTGACTGACGATGTTGATGTTGTGAAATGTGAATCCTTAGAAAAAAGCAATTGAATTTTGTTGCTGTTGTTTGTGTTCTTTCTTTAAAAATAAAAGAATAATTATTTCTTTTTTCATGTGGTGAAAAGTTTTTGGAACGATGTCCTGATTTCCTATTTCCTGCACTGATTTCTTTAAAACTCAAGGTTTATCAAAATATTATTGATCTAAATATTGAATTCTTCTGTACGAAACGGTTTTAATCGTTGTTGGCTGTTAAATCAGCAGTTATTACTTCAAACGTAATGTACGTAACGAACGTAACGGCAGCTCTTAACTTTTTAACGTAAAACTTACACTACCACCAACTGTGATAATGATGAACTTATATTTGCGGTCACCTTTTTCTTACTTACTTTACTTTTCTTCTTCGTTTCTTGAAGGAATACTTGAGTTGAGTACTATAAAAGCAAGTTAAAAGTACCTAAATAGATGGATTGCAGAATGAATGAAGGATGGATGTCTTAAGGCTAAAAAGTCTAAAAACCAACATTTCTTCACTTTACTTTTTCTTTGAAAATAAAATACTGTCTCTGGTCTAGTCTAGAATAAAAATAAATCCTCATTTTCATCTTCATCGTCATCATCATCATCATCATTAGTACGTAACTTAAATTAATTAGAAAGACTTCGTCTCTTCTTCTTAACTTTCAATTTTGTTTTCATAGTCGCCGTAACGCAAAACCGTAAGATTACTTCAAAATTTATTCAAGATTTCCAATGATATGATGAGCGGATTTATTCCAGTTCGGATTGAAAGGAAGTTTTCATCTCTCCTTCATAATTATGCTCCTCAAGCAAAGCATACTATTTATTATTATAATTATGTATGTAAGCATAATGATGATGATGATACATACCTGCATAGATAGGTTACCAATTTTAAAAAATTATCTCATCCAATCAAACTATATTTCCGGAGCGTCTACTATTACATATATCAAATTGCATTTCTACATCAAGATCAAGAAGTTATCATCATCATTATATACAATTTACACTTTAAATTCAAGATTATAGAGCGTTTGGAAATTACTCAATGGTTAAAAAAGTTAATGTTCTTTTCAAATGGATGAACAAAAATTTCAAATCATTTGATAGAGGCGTCATCGGTGACACTTTTCTCAGGAACTACAGCACTTTCGAATACACTTTTTGGATTAATAGCATCCTGAAACATTGCAGATGGCCGATATGTTATTAAAAATTTTGATTGCCAATTATTTTGAAAATAACAAAACTGACAAAACTATTCGCACAATTTTTTCAGTTTAAATGGGTGATTTCCTCTGAAACGTAATCCTCCATTCTGAGTCTTTTTTATTACGTTCATTCATCATTATACAACAGCATAGCAGCAGCGGCATCCTTTAATGCTACACCTCAATTCAATGGCACAATGAGAAACGGCAGAGTGTATGCAAATTGCTTAAATCTTTTCACAATCTATTTTGAATAACAACGCATTGTGTGATGTATTTTCGTGGTCGCGTATTTTTCTGAGTATGAATAAACGAAAGCAAGAAAGAAAACTGAATGAAATATGGCTTTAGTTTAGATAATGCGGCCAATTGGGCAAACTGTACACTTTACCTACTGCAATACTGTATGGCTGGTTGTTGATATGGAAAACTCGATATTACTGTTTCCAATTATGAGATATCGTAGCAGTTTTGACATCATGGGTTTTAGAGACATGGAATAATGACTGGAAACTACTAAGAACACAGTTATCCGGGAGGGGGGACGAATAGAGCTTATGGCGTTCCCTACACTATCGCCTTTAATCAAAAATTTTTGAAGTTCAATTAAAAATTAACCAGGGCAGGTGCCCTTCACAGTTCTAGTTTTTTATGTCTTTTGATCTTTTTTCTAATAAATCTGATTGCATTTCGAGAATTCCACGGTCACATACACAGCAGGTTTAATACGATTTTTTTTGTCTTTTGTCGATATGATGTTTCTCTGTTTATGTGTAATATAAAATATAAGAAGTTAATTGCCCTTGGGAAGAAATTTAAGAAGAAAACAGGATAATATATAATAAATGTTTTCACTTTTTAAATAATAAATATGCTTAATTTCCATACGTATGCAATTATTCTCCCTCTTGTCAGTGACTTCTTTCCGTTTTTCTGTAACTTCAGTTCACATTTCACTTTTTCTCTTCATAAAAAAATTAGCAAGAGGAGCAGCAGCAACAACAGCGCTAATTTCAAGGCTTTTTAAATGTAGTTTTTCTTAAGAAAATGTCAAGCTTTTGTACGTGTATGATATGTAAATATGAAGCAAAAATTATATAGCAGCTTCCGAGTTTAGTTATTACTTCCTACCTTATACCTACTTCTCCAATAATTTATCTTATTCTTATCTCTTCTTAACTCTTATTTATTTTTTCGTTTTCTGTTGAATTTCCTGTTGAGTTGAAGAGAGAGTGGAGAAAATCTTTTTTTCTTTAATTTATTCATTCGTTTGTAGAATTTTTTTAAATTGGGAAGGGAGCAAAAACTTTGACATGACATTTTGTGAGAAAAAAAACTTACACAGATAAAAATGTGAATAGATAGTGAGTTAGTTCTCAATCAGTGTAGTAGCTTGTTATAGTTGATGATTTTTTTCTTAATATGTAAAGTTTAAATTTAAAGGTGCATTATTAAATATGTATAAATAGATAATTATTTATTACCTGATGATAATGATAATGAAGACGATGCATGCGATGATGATGAATACGTTTTGATTAGTATTGAAATTAAAAGTATTAAAAAAGAGAAAAACTTCATTTGAAAATATCAAGTGTAAATTTTGTTTCGTAATAATAAAACCCAATAAAAAGCGCCTTCCTTTTATTTCTAACGTTTTTTTCGTTCTCGTAAAAAAAAGTATTTTGTGCCACGCCACACACACATGCACGCATACACACACAAATAAAATGTGAATCTTTGTCTCTGAGTGTCTCTGTAGTAATTTTAAGCCTACTCCAATTCACTAACGATGACGATAATGACAACGTTCAAAGTCCAGCTCAAATTCCTCCACCGGTGGCGGTGGCGACGATGAACGATGAAGGACGCGGACGACGACGCACGCAGAAACCAAATAAGTAAACCGACCGGTCGCTCCAGCAGAAGGAAAAGAAGGCTCAAATTTCTTCCTCTTCTTCTTTCTTTACTAATCAAGATGAATTTAGGTTTTAGTTGTGGGGAAAAAGCTTCTTCGCCTCTTTCTTTCTTTCTTTCTTCTTATTATTATTAAGATTTTATGGAAAAACGTTGTTTGTTGCGTCGTGTCGTGTCTTGTCTAATGATTCACTTGAAGATTTTCTTCTTCTGCTTCTGATTTGATTCTGATATGATATAAAACGATATGATGCTTTCTCTCAGAGACACTGCTGTGCTGCTTCTCTTCTTCGTCTTCTTCCGCCAGACCACCCTACTACCATCAGTCACGGAAACTGACTGTTTCAAAAGAACCAAGTGGAGCTAGTAGAAGTAGTTGCTTTAGATCCACTCCTGGAGAGAAGAAAACGAGATGGATGGGTTTTTAATATTACTATATGTGCTCGGTTACTTTTGGTCTGGTCTTGCTTGGAGAAGGAAACGAGAATGGAATAGAATGCTCACCGAAAAAAGTTGTCTTTCCCCACAAAAGAAAAACAAGAAACAAGCTGAGCTGGTAGAAAATGAAAAAGAAGCGGAAGGTGAAAGCAAGTGCAACATATGTTTTGAGTTGGAGATTTCGTGTAAAACTAAACGTGTGACACAGAAAAGAGAAAACAGGGCTGGCTTTGGTTCGCTTTACTCGTAGCTCGTATAATCTGAAAAGTGGGATATTTACATAATAAGTTTTGTTGTTTGTGTTGCCGTTGTTGTTGTTATTGCGAATGTGAAGCGTTTAGCTTCTTCCTTTCATCATATATAAGACAAGCGGAGAAGTGAGTCTTTCCGAAGCAATGATTTTCGTCCTCTATGCAAAAAATAACAAAGAACAAAATGTTACAGTGACAAACGGACATAATAGAAGAATTGAAAAGTGAGTTGTTGTTGTTGTATAAAATAAAGCCGGACGGTCCTCCTCACGTTGTACTACCATGGCCAAGCTGAATATCAGTATCTTTCTAGTTCTCGATAAGTAAATAATATATTTACTGTTATTATTATTCCTATTGCAAGGAAAACTTTCGAGGATTTCATTATCATATTAATATCATCATCACACCCGTCAGCATTCATTAGTACATCCATCCGGTGGGAATATTTGACTTGAAGTGTTTTCTTCAGTAAAAAGAAAAAATGTTTTCCTTCCATTTCAGAAGGAAGTTAATTGTCAGCAAAATACTTACTATCATAATAATAGTGAAAAGATATTAATTGACATGGATAATAGATACACACACGCATTGATGATGAGCACTAGCTGGCATGGCAATTACTATGTTTCATGCTGCTGCTGCTCTTCCCAGTTTTTGCGTAAACCTTAAACTAGTCTATGTAACTATAATCAATACGGAATACATGTGCCAATCCCAACAAACAATCCAATCATAATGTAATATTCTAAATTAACAGATAATTAATAAGCAGAACAGAGCAACACAATATATCTTAAACAATTACCTGTTTTTTGTCTTTTTATCAGCATAGAAACTGAACCAAACTGAACCGTTCCTCATTTTGTATTCTCTCTCTCTCTCTCTCTTTCTGACACACACACATACACACCAAAAAGCTTACAAATCTAAACATCACAACAGTCCGTCACAAGTCCTCATCTACGTACGTACTGCCGTGCTCTTCTTCTTTTCCCAGGTTGAGTTGATGTGATAATAAAATGGCAATTTAAATATATCCTTCACCTCACCACCTCCACTTCACTCCACTCTACGCACTCCTTTCCTGCTAAAGTAAAAGTAGTAAATTTGCAAAATTCTCTCTCAATCCTCTTTACTCTCAAGACTTATCAATTATGCAGGAAACGGAATTTGAAAATGTGTTGAGGAAAACGAAAACACTAAATCCGTTCAGTTCGGTTCAAAATTACGTCGTTGGATGTTTCTATAAGGAAATGAGCTAAAAAGAAAAAAAAACTTTCGTAGATAACGCAACGTAAACGTAACACATTTATATTCTAGTGCATTATTGTTGCATACTTGGAAAGAAATGTTATCTTTCATGGTTTTTCCTTGCCACATAATTAAAAGAAGAAAGGAGAAAACAGAAAGAAATTTCTTTTTTAAAACAGATCGAGACAAGATCGCTACAGAATCACGCGCACATAGCTGACAAGATTCAATCATTACGTCAAAGAATATAAGCAAAAGGACAAAAAAATTTTTCCTTGAAAGGTTAAATGTTTTGTGAAGCAACTTCAGTTTTATATTTATTCTAGTATTTTACAAACACCACACAACCCAGCCAAATACATTAGGTAGATAAAATAAAAACCAACGCAATTCTCGGAAAGGTTCAAATTCATAATTGCATTAAAAAGGCAAGTTTGGAAACTTTTTGCTAATGTGAGAATTGATTGACGAGATGCTATAATAATGATGCTGAATAATGAATGACGATGATGATGGTTGACATGATGAGCGTTTTTGTTAATTGTTTTGAAAAAAACTTTTACGGTTTCATCAAATGTACGCCTAATTAATTAGCCATAGAATCAGAGAGTTTCAATTTTAGGAAAAAATGTGAATTGAGAAAAGATTGAATTAAGATGGGGATGGGGAATATTGATATTGACATGACCACATCACTTTTTCATTTCAGCATTCAACATTAGTTCCTCAGTCCAAAATTTAAGTTCGACCCAAGAAAGTGATTTTTCATGCTTATTTTTTTCAACTTAAACATCGACAACTACAACAGAACGAACAGTCTAAAATAGTAAGAAGAAACACAAAGAAAACTAACAAGTTTCGCTTTCTCGTTTTCTTCAAGAGAAAATTTGCAAATTTGCTGAAAAGGGGAAAGGTGAGGTGAATGGGGTCGTGTCGTGAGTAGCGACTCGTAACGTAAGTCGCGATGATGATCTACCTAGGTATATACAGTGCGGTGGTGGCAGTTGGTAGAAGCCAATTATTTACATAACTCTTGACGACGACGACGACAAGAGCTTGATCTATGCTAGAAGATCGACGATAATTGACATGTATATGACTTCCTGTGTATTGTATTGTATTGCGTATTGTATTCTCCGGAGATGTTTTTCTTCAACAATGAAATGAAATGAAAAAGAAGCATTTGGGACTTGACAGCGAGTGGCGAGGACAAGAGGATGTAGCATATTTCCTCTACGGAAGTCAGGTTTGCTTTACCTTTTCTGAGAATTTTCGAAGGTTTTCATTTCATTTGATTGGTTTCATTGGTGGATTGGATTGATGGATGTCTATGAAGAAAAAAATAGCAATATTTTTTATGTATGAGCTGAATAACCAAGGCATGAACCGAAACCTCTCAGGAGATTTGAGATGAGATGAATCTTTCTTTTCTTCATGGTGGGATTTTTTTCAAGATTTTATTTTCCCCGTTGGAAAAAAATGTTTTACCTTTTACGTTACAAGAATAAGTAAAGAAGCGCTTTTTAGAAACTTTTTTTGCTTGACTTCTTACGATTAACTTATTATTAGCTTAAGTTAAGGAAAACTTGCTAAGCTGCTTCAGCAGCAGCAGCAGCATGCCGGCGGCGGTGGTGGAAGTCTTCAAGTCAAGTTAGCATGAAAAAAAATAATAAATGCGAAAGACGGGAAGTTAAGAATTTTATTTTTGTTGGGCATTATGAATTGTGTTGCTGCTTTATTGCTTTTACTGTTTTACTAAACAAAAAATTATGTTTGCACTTACACTTCCTTCCGGAGAAAGTTTTTTTAAGAATTAGGACTAGGAGTATTGAGGAAGACGATGATGATGAAATTTAGCTTAATATTAGTTTTATTATTACTTACCAACAACAACAACAACAACAGCATTGTAAATATTTTTTATAGAAAAGTTTTTATTTTATTGCTCAATTTTTTTAAAATAAGAAGGAAGCAAAATGACGTACAAACCATGCATAAATAAATATGTGTTCAGTTTTTAAAAAAAATAATCAATTTTTTGCTTCTCCACTCCATCTTATTATCACAGGGAAAACTTTTTTTTGATAAACTATCCATAATTTTTATATTAAAATAGATAAATAATATTTTCTTCACTTTTTGTTTTGGAAAGCTTTTTGGCAAAAAAAAAATAAAAAAAATTTAATACTTTTTTCATCTTGACTCTTCTCCAATCTGTTTATTCATATTCACCAGCTTCCTCTTCTTCTTCTGCTGTTGCTGCTTTCCCAAGTGGATAGACAAACCTCCCGCAAATACCATCTGGAAACAAGAACGAATGAAAACAACAAAATCAAACTCAAAGAGCGTTTAAGTAAGAAAAAGTAAAAAATTCTTTTTAGCCATAAATAAATTATTCACGATCACAACAAGTCACAACTTCTGTATAAGGTCATGCTACCTTCATCCACCACTTTCTATTAAAATCTCTTTCGCAATCGCAAGAGCAACAGCAAAACTGATTTGCATATTATTGTGTTTGATCCTCTCCACTTTTTTGTTTCATTTCATTTTACATTTTTTGCTGTTTTTTTTGTTGATCCCCACTCACCACAAGCACGGAGAGCCCGACAATTGCCAAAGAAGCCTGTTTGAATCCTACAGCGTCATACAACGCACCAGACACAGCGGGGCCGAAGGCATTCCCCAAGGAGAATGTTGAAGTGAATAAGCTCGATATCAGACCGTAGGTGGCCGTCGTCTCGGGAAATCCAGAAGTTCTATGGATTGAACAGTAAAAGAGATTGAATTGATTCAGCATTATATTTTTTTTCAAAAGGAACCTTTCAGAAGAGCAAAATAAATCTACTTTGATATTCCTGATGTGATGATGAATCAGTAAAAAAAGAAAAGTAAAAACGAAAGAAAGCAAAAAAGGAAGGAAAGAATAAACTTGCAATCGAAATAGTTATTCGGATTCACGATCAATTGTTACTCAACATGAATATTTTATTTTATAACTGTTCATGGTAAAGTATAAGCAAGCAGTAGAATATAAAAATCTTGAGCCACCACTGTTGCATGGTTCTTCGTTCTTATGTCAGGAGGACAGGAAAACACATTTTTTGCGAAGGTTAGCAGAAAAAAACCAAATCCTTTCTTTCTCTCTCTCTCTCTCTCTCTCTCTCTTACTTTCTTTTCTGTTAAACTTGTCAATATTCTTATTTTTGTTCTCTTTCTTATTTTATTTTCTTACACGGCGGATTCCGAAGCGAATGCGAAAAACAACATAATTGCGGATCCAGTCCCAATCCCTTCCAGGCCTAAGCCAACCAAGGTGGTCCATAAATAGCTTTAGTAATATTTGTTTATGGATTTGTTCAAGTTCAAAATATAAACACATTTTTATAAAAAAAGAATATTTTTTGTTCACTTTGCTCTACATGTGTGTAGTGTCATGAGATTTTTTGTTTTGCACAACTTGTTTATTACCTCTCGTCCGTTATGAACTTTAAAGGCCCCATGATCCCAAATCCAAGGAAAATTAGCAAAGTGCCACTCGCCATGATGAACAACTTGTTCCAGTGAAGTTTGTCTGAGAGTTGCCCCCAAAGAGGACAGCAGATCATGTAGAGGGCCGTTGAAGAGCTGAACACAGCACCAACTTCAAACGAGGTCAAGTTGAACTAGGTGTACACAACAACAGAAAAAAATATATTCATACAATTTACAATAGAAGAAAAGTTAGCATTGTTAAAAGAGTAGGAAATGTTGACGGTAAAAGGTTGTTGGTGATGGCATTGCATTCATGTCATGTCAATTTCATTTTGTTCGAGCATTGGATCGCATCAGATTAAAAAAAGGCATAAAAATGGAAATCTCCACTCTGCCAGAAGAAAATTCTCCGCTTTCCATCCATTCATTATCATCATCATCATCATCATGATCACACCTCGCGGAAAAAAAAGACCGAAGCAGGCATC
This sequence comes from Lepidocyrtus cf. sotoi NNG-2020, assembly GCA_027744475.1. Classification (NCBI taxonomy): domain Eukaryota; kingdom Metazoa; phylum Arthropoda; class Collembola; order Entomobryomorpha; family Entomobryidae; genus Lepidocyrtus; species Lepidocyrtus cf. sotoi NNG-2020. Next base: position 18,751 of record JAHZNJ010002320.1, read on the forward strand.
TTCCCTTTTACTGCCACCACCACGATGAAGATTTATTGGATTGGAATATTTCTCTCGTTTTTGCTCTTCTTTCCGTCTCTATTTCCCTCAATTTTCTTCTCAAATGGGTCAAATAAGTGACTTAGGCTTAACAATTGCCACAGGTGAAAAAAGGAGATTACTGAGCATTAAATCCTGATGTTTTATAGTTTAATAACAACGCCGCTACTATTTAACAACAAGCTTTCAAAATTATTACAGTTTTTCAAGTATTTTTATCTTTTTTTATCTTGCTTCAAGCAGCAGCAGCATGAAAGCGACAGTAAGAATAACATCGGAGCCACCACCACCGGAAGCAGTGAACTGAACTGAATAGAACAGATTCAGTTTGAAAGACGATTACATTACAACAGCAGCGTAATAATAAAAAGATTTGCCAAATTGCCATATGCCGTACAAGGACATACAGGATTTTTTATTGATACAAAATTCTTCAATATTTTTCTTCAACATTCTGTTAGCAAATCCCTTTTCCCCTATGTTGGTACTTATTCCAGCATTTCATTGCTCTGCTCTGCTGCACGTTTTTACTTCCACAGTTGAATATTATTTCATTGCATTACATTAAAACGACTTTGCAAATTTCTCTGACTTGCTGATAAGAATGCGAATGATGATGATGGAAATTATTGCATGGGCTCTTAAAAAATTTTGTTTTTAGTTTTACTTTTCGTCATTCATGGTCGTAGTCGTGTAGTTAAACCACCGCACACGGCACCGTTTTGTAGCAAAAACAAAGCAAAAAAGGCTTAACCAAGCAAAAGCAATTGCAATACAAAGACAAAGACAAAAATACTGGCTTTGCACTGAGCACTAAACTGCACCGGAAGAATTATACCTTCAAACAAACTATGATAGGGAAAGGGGAAACATAATAAACATTCCTAACCTTCCTTCCTTCCTAACCTAACTGAAATTACAAACGAAGTAAATCTCGGAACATCTCACCAGGCTGTTAATGCTTTACGTGCACTTCCTTGCTTGCTTACTCATCATAAAAAAGGAATCTGATGTGAGACTATTTTGTTTTTTATGGTCGGCCTTTTAAAGTTTATTTTTATTTTGTCATTTTCTCGGATTCACTCGCATAGATGTGGGCTGACCCATACCAACCAGTAGAGAAAATATTTAATGTGATGATGAAAATTAACGATGAAAGCCAAGCAACGTCATGGCAATGAATGACCCTTTATTAAATAGTCTCCCCTTTTATGTCATATTCACTTCATTTCATGTGGTAATTTAAAGTAATGAACGTTTCAGCATGAAAAATTACTCATATTAGTAGAGACGTAATAGAGAAAGTAAAATTGCTTAAACTTATTTTCACTCACTTAAGAGTAATGAAATGAGCAAGGCTCTTGTCTCCTACTTCTTACAACTGAAAAACAAATCTAACCTAACAAAACTAAATTTCTATTAAAATTAAATTACTACCCACCAACATGCAACATTAAAGCAAAAATGTAGCCCAGACGTTGGCAATTAAAGTAAAAGCAAAAAAGCTGGAAGTGGAACACGCAAATTACAAACAAAAAAGTAATTTTAAGCAAAGACGTTTTCATGACACAGAACAGAACAGAGAACGACGAAGTTAAAAAATGCCAGAAGGCAGAAAAATTAAATCAAAATCTAAATATCCATTCCAGTATGATTATGGAAATAATTAATTCATTAAATTGAATTTCAAGTTGGACATTTTATTTAACTACTATATACTACTTGCCTGTTTTATGTGCGGTTCTAAAGTCCCCGTAACGAATCCGATTGTTAGTGCGGTAGCAAATAAGTTAAAAACGGCGTAGTACATGGAAGGAATCTTAATCAAATCAGATAATCCGTATTCTTCTTTTTCTTCTCTGTGGATGATTGAAGGAGACGAATCGGAGGATAAAGAAGAAGAAATTCTCTTAACAGGATCTCCGCTTCCATAATTATTTCCCTCCTCTTCACCCCCTCCGATGGAGAACGAGGAAACGGAGGCAGCAGAAGCAGCAGTAGCTGCATGTACATTTATTGAATTAATTTTGTTGTTAGGTTTCGGAGTAAATAGTAAAATTAGGATGGAGCAGAGGAGGAGGCAGACTCCCACTGAAATGTAGGTCAGCTCGTATCCAATCCACTGTGAATGGAACAAAAAATAATCATTTAAAGTTCACGGAATAGTAAGAAAAAACATTTTTGAAATTTTAAAAAATTAGTTCATTTATGCTTTCACCTACGTCTACTAATTGGCCACAGATAATTGGCCCAAGGATTGCCCCGATTCCAAAGCATAATTCAAACAGGCCCTGACATGAAAATAAAATGAAACAGAAAAGCAATTAATAAAGATCTAGAGAATAAAACGTGACCCGATTTCTTTCAAATCGAGCAATGCAGTACTAATGTGTTGCTTCCTTGAGCTGCAATAATTTCTTACAATTGTCGTTGAAACCAATTCTGGGAAATCAAACTGGAAAATGGCAAAAGCCGACGGATAAAATCCCGCATCTCCAGCACCACCGATAATCCTCAGGAGGAAGGAAAACACGAGGAAATATGTTCTGCTCTCAACATACCCCAAACATCTACATAAAATGGAAAACAATAATGCCACAAAGGCAGTAAATAGCAATTAAAAAAGCTTTTAAAACTATGATAATCTTATAATCTTTAGCTTTATTGGTAGTTTGTTGTGTGTTTGCTGCTGCTTCTAACCCGAACAGAATCGCACAAGCGGAAGTATTAAGAGCGGAGAAGAGTATTACAGTTTGCGGGCCTAGTCCGGGTATCTGTTTTATGGAATTTAATTGTTCATTAAATAGGCTGTTGCATTTTTGTAAGCAGATCATAAAATAATCAAATAAATTGCATAATGGCTCGTATCGGTCATTTATAAATCTTCGCAGCGCCGTACTACTACACTACGACATGCAAATTTTTGTTAGGGAGATTAATAATTGATGCAGTTAATCTGCAACTGAACTGACTTATTATGTAATTTTGTAGATTAGGAATTAGTGTGATATTGTGTAAAATGAAATTATCGAGTTTTTATCAAAAATCATATCAACAATTCATAAAAAACCATGTTTTAACGATAACGAGAACGAGAGTACAGTGCAGTGTAGATAATAACTTTGTGTAAGTAATTATGTTCTTTTCTTTCTTATCTACGTCTGCAATACATTGTTCGCAGAGCAAATATTATTATATGTAATTAGTAAATTGACATTTTAAAGGGAAAGTTTGATGTGATTAAGTATGTTATTTTGCAAAACGTATTAAGTAAACGAAGAGATTATCATGTACTAACTTATATTATCAATCACAATCACGTTATCATTTTGTTTCCTGGTACGTGCAGTATTTGCAGACAAAAGACAATCCTGACTCTGACAAAATGAATGAATGTCGTGTTGAGTGAGTGAATACGTAAAAATTCCCAGAAATAGCATACGTCATTCTATATGCAATGACCATTTTCCCCACTACTCGCTTCATTATAATTGTAATGCAAATATTATGCCTACTCAAATGCCTATGTCGTTGCACACACAAAAATCATTCATGAATGAATACGACTAAATTACCTATACTCATACCTTTTACTTAATCTCTCTCTAACAAATACTGTTACTAATTAATTCCGTGACAAAGCACAGCTTTCACTTTCATCTACAATTTTGCAACTTGATTAGATTTACTTTTATTTTATAATTGTAGTGACTTACAAGGAATTTCCCGTATA
>JAHZNJ010002321.1:0-13617 GCA_027744475.1 Lepidocyrtus cf. sotoi NNG-2020
TCTACTTCCAGTTTGGCTTCCCTTTTTACTTTCCAGAGAAGAGAATAGGAAAAAAGGATTGTAATAGCAATAATAATAATAGTAATAATAATGATATAGACCCTTCTATAATAATAAAAGAGCAGCAGCACTAGCAGCAGCAGCAGCAGCAACACTTTCACTTTACGATAATAACAACAGCAGTAGTACCTTACTTACATAGGTAAGAAGGTTCCGTTTTCCCATTGTGCATAATATTTTATAATATTATTATTATTATGGATGGATGGATTTTTTCCAGTTCCTGCTCCTCTACTCTACTCTGCCCTTCTACTTACTTCCTGATCAATTCCATTTTATTCAGTAGATGTGATGTAGATGTAGATGTAGATGTTTTTTAAGCCTTTTATAAATTCATCGAAAAAAAATATTCAACTAGAGCAAACCAAGCTTATGTAAGAAAGAAGTTGCATACCTTTGCTCTTCCCGGAATAATATTATATTCCGGGTAAAAAAAGAAAGCAACGTTAATGGATTCATAAATTACGAGCGAGCAACTTTTTTGAGTTTCACGTGTAAAAGTTTAAGTATTTTTTATACAATATCGCCTGTCGTGGCAGAAGTAGCGTCGTCGTCGGCGTTGGCGGCGTTGTAGCGTATGTGATGCTGCTGCTACTGCTGCTGCCATGCAATTGTTCTATGCGATTCATGCATGAGCTTGAAAGGAGAAAAGAAAAAAGATTTTTTGTTTCTCTCGCTCGACTAAAAAAATCTAAAAAAGATTATTATATTAAGAGAGAACAAAGCCGAAAAAAGAAGTAGTATAAGTTTTTTCTCTCTTTCCGTGGAAAAAAAGAAAGGAGGAAGAGGAAAGGTGATTTTCTAATGTGACGTGTGTGTATATATTATGCTTCCCTCCTGCTATGCATACAACCTTTAATGTATGCTTTGTCCTTGTCAACTCAAACTCTTCTAAAGAAGAAATCATTTTCAGAGTGGGAAAAAAATTCTGTATTCTTCTGGAGTAGCAGTAGCAGCAGCAGTCCTTTGTTTGCATTGTTGCGTTGCGAGTAGAAAAGTGAAGGGAATGTAAGCATGGGTAGCTTAGCTAAGCTTTCTTATAAAGAACGAAAAAGGTAAATCTGAATCAGGGAAATTTGTATTAGTAAAATAATAATAAATTTTTGTTTGGATGAGGAAGAGAAAAGTGTGAGAGAATGAGTGGAGGAATGAAGTAGCAGGAAAATAAAGGAGGTAGTAGAGGAAGAAGTAAAGAAGTTGTTGAGAAGAGGAGAAAAACTAACAAAGAGAAGTGGAGTAGCAGTAGCAGTGAAGAAGAAAGTAATCGCCACCACCACTACTAACCAACCACGCCACGCCTTTTCCTTCTTGACAAGAAGAAAGACATTTCTCGAGTGGATTGTGTAAGATGATGACTGACTAACTGAATAGCTACACATGAATTGTTAATGAGGACGCTGACGCTCCGACGCTGCTGCTCTTTTCATTGTAAATGTTGGTGCTTGCCTTGGACTACTGCTTCAAATACAAATAATGATATTATTCATATTTAGACAAGTACTAAATACGAGGAATAATAATAACAATGTACTAGTGCAAAGCCATTATAGAAAAATAAATGGCACGTTATGTGCTTATATATATAGATTGATATCGCTTGCGATTGTATGTGCATACAAAATAATCAAACTTACATTAGTTTAATTTTTTGAGTGGTAGTAATTAATACGAAGACTTTGGCTTAAGACTAACCTTTAGTTAGGTAATAAACTACTTTAATTACCAAATTACCCTAAGCTCATATTATTGTTAATGTTGCAGAAAAAGTAAGCTATTCCATGTCATAATTACATAAAATCTACTTGATATAAACGAGACGCAAAAAGGAGTGAAAATATCCACAGCAGCTAAAATGAATTTTATACCAGTCTGCATAAGTTTGGCTTACAAATAAATTAATAAATTCATTAATATTTATTTGTTTACCGGGAAATATTAAATTAAATATATTCACTTGTGCTACACTACACCACACACACCACAGTAAACTGTGTTTAGTGCACTCAGCCCGCTTGTTCTCATGTTAATTAATTACTATTCTGACTGAATGTTATGAATGAATGAATGAATTATCATCATGACAAGCTCTGTTATTACCTCGAGGTGAATTATTAAAAAGGACTGATTGGAACAAAAACAGAAGAAGAAGACGAAAAGAAGAATATAGAAAGCCAATGAACTGTAGAAAGAAGAACTAAACATTTTTTTTTTGTAATTGCCGCACAATAAAATTGCATTATACATAATACAGCACATGTTGACGAAAACGTGAGTGAGAGAGAGAGAGAGACAGAAGAAAGGAAATAAATAATAAATTAGTAAAAAGCTCTCTCTCTCTTTCTTTCTCTCTCTCCCACTTCATTCCTCGTTTTATAGGAATAAATTGGTTACTTGCGTTTCTCCAAAAGCAGCAGCAGAAGAAGAATAATTTGCTCTTCAATTTCATTTCATTTCATTTCAGAATGTGAAAAGAGGATTGTCAATCATTTCTTGGTTTCTCCATTTCCCCATTACAAAAATAAAAATTCTTTTTACTTTATTACTCTGTCTTATATAGGAAAAGATAATAACGGGGATAACTAACTAACCTATACTTATCCTCCTATTGAATAAATATTGTTTTTTCCTTCTTGAGTGAGTCTTGATATGTGTGCAAGTCTTCTTTCATTTCCTTTTTTGCTCACTTGATGTTTCTAATCGTATTTCCGCTTAATTCTCTTTATTGAGTTGGGTTGGCTATGAAAGTACTTTGGAAAGAAACAGAATACCTAAAGACTGTTTCATTCAGTTAACTTCCACTTATGCATTACATTTGCTCGTGCTCATACTGGTAAACAGAATTGTGGAAAGAGAATTATTTTGCAAAATAAAATTTTCAGCATTTGGATTTGTTTTTTTTTGAAAGTGACTAACTAAAATGCTTATCAGATTTGAAAATTTCTTCGTATCTGCTGCCACTGCTGCTGTTTACGGTTCTGTAGTGTTTTGGTTGGCTAGCTGAAATTCTTAAAACCGCAAATCAAACATGGCTTTATTATTACTGCGAAAACATGGCAGAGGAAAAATATCAGATTTTTTCTCTTTTAGAGTCAGATTAAAAAGGATGCTTGATCATTAATCAATCCGGGATTTTTCAGAAAGGTTTTACTTTTTTAGAGAGACTTCTCCCGTCGCCGTCGCTCATACTCCTTTTAACTTTCTCTCTTGACTTTGACTTTGACTTAAAATGTCCCGTGTCCCGTGTCATATGTCCTGCTACACTACACTCTGCAACTTATTTCACTTTACTTTACTATGATAGGTAGGTAGGCAATAATAATATCTTTTTACCTCAACTTTTTAGCATTACTCCAAAAAAATTACTTTCCCGTTTTGACCTGTTTGCGTCACGTCTGTTTATTCAAGTTTCAGGCTTGAAGCTTCAAGCTTAGGAAATATTTAAAGAGAGAAGAGGAATACATTCCACAAAATAAAATGACATGGCCATGGATTACTTATGTAATGTAAAAGGGAAGGAGAGGAGGAGGACAAGAGAGTGAAGGTATAAGGGCACAGCTTATGTAGATAAGTAAGGGCTTATTGGTCTGGTTTTGAGGAGAAGGAAGAAAAAGAAGATAGAATGATATTTTTCATTCCATTCAAAGCTTTTGAGTAAAATTACGGAATGATCTCTCTCTCTTTCTCTCTCTCTCCTGTTGAAAAACCACTTCACTTCATCATCAACATCCTCAAAAGCATTCTTCCCTTATCATGGCGGCGGTGGCGGTGGCATGAAATGAAATGAATGCAAAGAAAGAAAGAAATAAGAGAGATTCCAAAATAACATAACAGAATAGCAAAAGCATTTTACTTTACGTAACATTTAATCCAAACATATTTTTCATATGGGTAAATACTTACTTATCTTTTCTAGAGCAGGACTATGCAGGACTTGACTATGCATTGCAGTGGTCTTGGTCTNATTTTTCATATGGGTAAATACTTACTTATCTTTTCTAGAGCAGGACTATGCAGGACTTGACTATGCATTGCAGTGGTCTTGGTCTGGCTTGGCATTTTCTAAAAATATCTTTTTCATTTTCATTTCATCAAAAGTAAAGCTTCACACAAACACACAAATAGGGAGAAACTTTCCGCCACTTTTGCATAATAAATGGGCATAGTCTCTGTAAACTGAGCGAGCAAACATTGTTTGTGAAAAAGTTAAAGTTTTACGCAAAGTAAAGTAACGTAAAAGTAGATCATTTGAGTAAACTTATAAACTTATAAACTCAACTTAATCCAAGAGTGAGCGACTAACTGGGTCCCTTTTTATTTCGCTTTTGCTTTTACTTTAACTTCCCTTCTCATCTCCATCTCCATCCTGCATGAAAAAACAAGCAAACGTTTTTCCTTTTACTTGATTCTCTTTAAAAATAGAAGTAGCTTGAATGATGATGATGATCACGGTGGTGGCTTCTTTTTACCATTGCAATTTACAAAATATTAAATTGTCGTGGCTTATCCATTTTGTACGGCATTCCTTTTGCTTTCCTCTGAACCTTTTTTGTTAGATACAAAATACCAGCAAGAAACTTTCTCTTCTGTAGAAAAAAAACTTTTTTTCTTCCTACCCTTTTATATATATTTTTTATTTAGTATGCATTTATTTAAAATTATCATCACTCCAACTCCAGCTCCAGACCTCTTTTATCTCCTTCAAAACAAATAAATATTTCCCATTTATTTTGCGTGAATTCCCTGTAAAAAAGAGATGGATGGTTGGATGGGAAGTTGAAGTTGGAGGTAAAAAAGGATGTACATCTGCTTTAATATAATGCAAAGCAAAAAACGAAAGGAAAGAGGAAAAAACTAACAAAATTCCCATTCTCCTTTCCTTTTCTTCTCTCTTTCACTTTTCCCAACGTTTGCACCTGTACAGAAAAGAGAGAAGAGAGAGAAACAGAAATTTGTAAATAATTCAACAAAAAATGTCTCTTTCCTCCAAAAAGAAAAATGGATAGACCTTGTCCTGTTGTTTGCTTGTTTGTTTGTTTGGATGGATGGATCGGAGGATGGATGATGGGAGGGAGGGAGGAGTGGAGTAGTGGAGTTGAGGAATAATAGGGACAGGGACATGGTCACCCGTTTTTCCCTTTTCCTTTTTCCCAGAGAAACATTCCCACTTTCCACATGTCTGCATTTTAACTTAAACTGAGAAAGTGTCTATTTATTTCCCGCGATCTGCTCTGCTGGAAGATAAAAATTCTTGCACAGAACAAATAATAGATTGATTCTCATATATGTTTTTTCGTTTTTGAGTAAATAACCTTCTTATAGAATAGAATACTTTTCTCATGGCCTTCTGTTAAAATCAAATAATTTTTTTCGTGTAATATGACAAGATTAATGGTTGACAAAGGACGTACATAAAATATGTTTTAAGATGTATGAGAAACTTAGATAGAAGATCATATGCTTCTTTGCTTCTGATTCCATTCTGATTCTGATGTTTTGTTGATTTATGATATGATTAATTTTTTTTATTGTGTTGATTTTTATTTGCAGAGGTTGGAATTGCCGCATCCAAAATTCAAGCATCCTTCAGGGGACACAAGTTAAGCAAGGCGAAGAGGGAAGCTGAGCAAGCAAAAGCTAAAGCGGAGGCTGAGCTTAGTGATGAGCTTCAGAAACTGAAGACAACTGAACAGGTACGTATACGTACGCACTTATTATTGCAAATAAATTACTTCCCTTATTTTACGGTTCAAAGAATAATCAATTATGTATTTAATTCAAGTAAAAAAATCTAAAATAATATTTTAGTATTATGCAAAAATAAACCAATACGAATTTTATATAATTTTTTATATTTCATTATGAAGCGTATATTGAATCTATTCATAATAAGCATGTTTGTTATTTCATAAAAAACAAAAATGACGTCATGTTTTGTCCTCTTTTTGTTTCTTGCTATTGCGTTGCTGTTTTGTCGTGTAGGAATAATTTTATTTTGGAAGAAGTCATTCATCTTTTTGTTTTAAAAACAGTTTTTTTATCTATTATTTTGGAAGAAGTCATTCATCTTTTTGTTTTAAAAACAGTTTTTTATCTTTTGTTTTAGTTTTTAGTTTAGTGGAAGAGTTTTATTTCGTATTATTTATTATGTCGTCCCTTTCCTCATTCTTCTTCTTTTATTACTGCCCTCCCATCGTCATCAATGTCGTCATCCTCTGATCCTTCTCTCATTCTCTGTTGTTTTGCAAAGACCAAAAGAAAACCTAAAACGGAAAAGAGTAAAAAGAAAAAGAAAGAAAAGAAAATCCTCTCATCCGCATAATTTCAACCTAAAACTAAAACTCTAGCAAGTTAAGTTTCTAGCTGAAAGAACAAAAGAAAATTCTATTTTTAGCCCTTTTAAAATTTACTTACGGACTACGTATGGTGTACCGGTGTACGGTACGGTCCCCTTTATTTACGTAATTTAGTGTCCTATCTTAATACACATCTTTATTCACCCGCAACTCGCAAATTTTATTAAATATATATATACAAAAAAGAAAAGAAGACGAAGGAGAAAGTTGAGTTTTAGTTTAGAAGAAAGAAAATTAAATGAAGAGAGAATAAAGTTCTTCTCATCTTCCTACTTCGTTTTCTTGAAAAAATTTTTCTCTCTCTTTCTCTCCCCGACAGTTTCATTTTCATTCTTTATTTCTCTGTGTGAGATGTAAAACGACCCAGAAAAAGCGCAAACAAGGCGTAATCAGATAGTCAGGCAGGCAGGCGCCCGCGTGCCCTGCCAAACAAGAGTCAGTCAAGCGTAGCATAATAATAACACAACAGCAGCAGCAGTATGAGATGATAATGATGATGAAGTGTAGATGATGATAACAGAGAAGAAAGATTTTTTATCCTTCCTTAACTTAACTTAACTTAAAAGCTCCCTTCATTTTACTTACTTTTACTTTTACTTACTTATTTAATAAAGGAGAAAGGACCCAAAAGCGATTTTGCTTTTTCTTTCTTAAGCAGGCGGCAAGAATTTGGAAGGTTTAAGCTTTAAAATGTTGTGTGTGAAGTTGCTTTGCTAACTTTCCTCGTTAGTTTAGAGCTCTTCTCTTGACATTCTTGTCACGTCGCAAGGACGAAGAAGAAAGATGAAGAGAAGGGAAGGGAAAAGGAAGGTTGAAGAATAAAAACGTTTTTTTTTGTTTAATTTAATATTTTATGCAAAATATACATGAAAACGGAAATGCAAGTTTTTAATGATCAAAATGAAAAGGGAACACGATACGTTTATAAATTAAATTCTTGCAATTAATTTTCCTCATTAACGAAAACAGGAAACTTCAAAAGTAATTAAATACGTGTGGGAAGATCAATTAACTTATTTTGTAATTAATATGTATCGTGTTTTTGTTTCTTTGTTTGTTTACAGCCGGTCGCTGAAGAGGATGACTTGCCTGATTTAAATGATCCTGAAGTAAACAAAGCGGCAACCAAAATTCAAGCCCATTTCAAGGGACACCTCGTTAGGAAAACTAAGAAAAAGGATGCTTCCAATTGATTTAATACTCCGTAACGAAAAGAAAAACAAAATCAAAAACAAACAAAAAATATAATACACAACAAAAAATCTCTCTCGTTCCACAACAGGTCAAGTGAAAATCATTTAAAAAACATTAGGAATGTAATTAATTCTTCGCCCATAGGCTGTTCTCTGTTTTTGGGGTTCCTTCGTACACTTAAAATTTACATAGAAAAGAAAAATATTTTTTGATTTCAATTGGAAATAAAGTTAATTTTGCTTTTTATTTGGTCCTAATATGATTCGTTGAAAAAGAAGTATAAAAAATGAGTTGTTCATATTTTTTTCAATTTTGTAGCCAAAAATTATTTTTTTATTAATATTTAGCGTTATTAGAGCGTAGATGCAGCTGTGGGTTGAGAATATCAAAATTCGTTGTTATAATGAATCTTGTTGAGAACCAAAACTTGTTTCACTGAGACGATCCTTCTCTGCAGGAAGATGACCTCCTCCGTCATCTTTTTTAAATAAATAAATAATTAAAATAATAAATAATTATAAATATAGTTAAATATTTAAAGAAATGAAATACATTACTTACTTAATAAGCATAAAGTAGATTTTAATGGTGGTGGTGATGCGATGAAAGAATGACGGTTGGATTTGAAAAAAATTAATAATAATATTAAAAATATTTTTCCTTACTAGCGAGCTAGCAACTAAAAGTGTTTGAAGAGAAAGGTGGGTGAATTTATAAAAACAAAAAATATCATTTTTGACATGTAATAACATTAAACGTTAAATTATTATGTAACTTTATGTAATTTATGTAAATTATCTATGTATTTCCATCATCATCAGTAAAAAACGTAATAGAAATTATTGTGTACTTTATAAATTACAATTAGTTGTATTGTTATTGATGATGATGATATTTATGATATAAAGAGGAAGCAGAAGCAGACCACTGGCGATTAGTGAGAAAGACATGTACATTTTACGTACGTACCATATTACCATTACCTTAAAAATAATTATTCCTTAAAAAATATTTTTACCATATTAAAAATTTAAAACAGAATCGATTTTTGTCTAGTTAAAATTTTAAAAACCGGAACGAAAGAATGTTGTTTGTTGAGAAAAATTGAATTGTTAGATTTTTGGAGTATACTTTTGAACAGAAAATAATAATGTTTTACCTTTCTATACTTCTTCACACCTAAATATGAATTGCATTGACGTAATTTTAACCTTCCTTGTTCAACAATTGCTAAACAAGTTGGAACCTCTCAAAAAAGTGGATTTACAAAAAACAAAATTTTTAGCGTTACTACAGAAAATATTATTGTATAAAAATTTACGAAGAACGTTTATCCAATAATCATCACCAAACAATTATATATTACGTATGCATAAATAAATTATAGATTAATAATACAATAAGATAAGCACCATTAAACAAAGAATTCTGTTTTTTTTACTGGGACGCGAATATCCAGTAAAAAACTTTCTCTCTCAACAACAGTTTTTGAAAAGAAAGCCATCCAAATCTTCAACAAAAACCAAACACATAAATAAAAAAAGGTTCTGTTTGAAAGAGAAACGCCATTTTTTGCAGGATTCGATTATTCGCTAACTTAAAGAAGAACAGCAAAAAGAATAGGTTGCTTGAAATATGCAATAAACTTTTTAAAAATATATGTTTTTGGGCTGTAATGTGCATTCCAGCCTATTAAACGTTTACGTAAGGAAGAAAGAAATGAACTGGAAATGAATTATTATTATTAAAAAAATACAATGGATGTTTGGAAATGAAATGAATTGAATTTATGATGATTATGAAGATTATATGAAATAATATTTACCTTTATATATATAAATGTAAACTTAATGTACCTTACTTTACCGTGTCTCCATTGCCATTTTCTCCTCCTCTTCTTCTTCTTCTTATTGCTGCACCAATTTAAAATAAATCTTAAACCTTAAAAAAGTTATTGTTGAAATGAAAGCAATCACAACAACACAACTCACTTGAAGAAAAAAATATTATCCTAAAAAATAATCTGCGTTACTTACTTGCACTATACACTCCGCTCCACACTTACGACATTCCAATTCCAATTAATCTTTTAAACGTAAAAAAAATTAGCGTAAAAACTTGTTGAAGATAAATAACACAACAGCATAATATAGTGCAGTGCAGCAACAGTGGCTTGTTTAATAAAGTTTTACCAAAAGAAAAAAAATCTGTCTTTGTCATTTTTGAACCACTTTCAACTTTCTCTTATAATGTGTAATGGAATGAGTCTGTGCACGCTAACTATCAATTATCATACTTACATACGATTACGAATAATATTTTGTAAAATGGTTCCGAGGTTCAAACAACAGTTAGCAGACTAGAGGATATAATTAACCTTTCTTGTCTTTGTGCTGGAGGGAAATGCCTCCACCATCAACCTGTTCAGTCTAAATGAGAAAGTGAATATGAAAATAATATGAAATACGAAAGAAAAATTGTTAAATGAAAGTTTGCCTGTTTTTTGAACGAACGAACGAAAGTTTTTGGTGGACTGAAGAACAATTTCGTTTTCTTTAGCTTTTGAATGTGTGTCACGATACGATAGAGGAGTGAAAGAAGTGTTTTGTGTGTGTATTTGTGTTTGTATTTCTCCAAAAAAACAACAAAATTTCCACTTGTGTGCTGTTGTATGTACATGTAATTATTTCATGTAAATTTTTTAGCTAACATTGTTTTAATAATAATAAATTATATTGGAATTGGTTTTCCTGGTATTTAATAAAGTCAGGTTGAGTTGAATGATGCGTTAAATGTGAATTACGTTGTTGCTGTTGCTGTTGTTGTGTAAGAAGATTGCAATTTTCTTACAAAATGGTGCTAAGAAGTAGGTTAATTCCTTTCCGTGTATGTGTTTCTCCAGCTTTCTCTGGTTTCTGATTTTTCAGGACGAAAAATAAAGCAGCAACGGCAATTTAAGCAGGAGGAAAGCGACAAAAACAAAACGCAGCAGTAACAGCAGAAGTTTGTTGTATTTGCATATTTGTATAGTAGGGAAAAATAATAAGTTTTGTATACGGATATTAATTTCTAATTATTGTTGTTAGAATATCATTATATTTACTTTAGTCTTAAAAACAGTAAGTACATTATATGTAATAATGATAATGTATAATTAATTATGTACTATTACTTGTGGGAAATGGATCCAACTTTTTTGTAGAAATTTAAGAAATTATAAAAACAACTTAAAACAAAAATTGGGACAACAAGTAAGAAAGAAAAAGTATGCAAAGCAATACAGACATTAATAGAGAAAAATAACAATAATTTAGAAAATTCTCGTTGTCTCATCACGTTTCCTTTATTTTATTTTTAGATAACATTTTAGCCCTTCTTCAACTAGATAGATTGTTTGAAAGTATGTATTTCATTGGATATGGTTGGTTACTTTGTTTTGAATTATTAATTGTGGAATAAATGGATTGGTAATGAAATTTTATTATAATTTTTGAAAATTTACCAGAAACCAAATTCTAATTCTGTTATTAAATAATGTAAGAATGCGGCATTAAAATTATATCGTATGTAATTTAATTTAATTAGGCATACAAGATAAATAATTAAATGTAATATTATGGCACCTTTTTGTGAAGAGGGAAGAAAAACACTGAAAAATAAATATGTAATGAATATTGTATTGTCCTCCAACAAATCAATTTTCGTATACGTATACATTTATTTTTGCTCATCAAAAAAGTAATAATTTTATTTCAATTAAATAATAATCATATCATCCCATCATATCGTATATCATTATTACTTACTAATTAGTACATATTATCATATCACAATCAACAATGACAAGTAATTGTTTTTCTAGAACGGATTTAATAATTCTTTTCGTTATACACAAATTACGTAATAGTATTTCCAGTGTGACTAGTTTTGTTACAAAACTAGGATTGATTCATTATTTGGTAATTGCTAATTACATTCTTAATTAAACAGTACTTTGCTTAAATCATCATCAATTGTTCAACAGGACATGCTAATAAAAATAGTAATTTACTTACATTTCCCATTAGGAGTTTACTCCAAAAAAAATAATTGTTTTTTACATAATAATATTTTCTTTTTAGTTTGCGTCACAGCTAATTACAAGTTGAAAATAGTTCATTGCTCTGTACAATAAAATATTATATAGAAATATAATAAGTAAGTAGGTGAAGGACAGTCTCAGCGCGTGTGGTATTTTCTTGGTTGAAATTGCATTAAATCTATCTAAATATATTTTCATAATTTACATATTTAAAGAAAGGTAAACACATAAACTCTTATTATTTATTGAAATAGTTCATTTCTTTCCAGACAGGTTTGCTTCTTCTTTTTTGCCCACCTTGTACGATTTCTTAATTACCTAAACAAAATACTTAATTATTTACTAATCTATTGCAATTTTTTATCTCTATAAACGCAAATATACAGACAGTACAGTAAACTACTTAATTGGATCGTTGATGTTCAGTCATTCAATTGGATTTTGTGTGAAAAATATTTAATGATTCACATTTCTTATTCTTAATTAAAATATAATTTATTATTTTAATATAATTTCTCTACATTAAATAATCAATTAATATTCAAGATTTGTGAAGACTTTTGTTTTGGAGTTTTACATGAAAAATATTTTTTGCTTGACTAATTATAAACAACTTTGAATGGTAATTTTCACTACCACCATTATTTCATCTAATGTTGTTGGATGATCAGAAAATAAATAATCTGCATTCAGGACTTTTAATTTGTCAAATAATTCAATTTCAACTTTAAATTTTTTTCCATCACTTTTACTGTTTTAATTAACTCTTTGTCTTTCAAGAAGTGTTTCCCGCAAACTCCATAAGAATATCCCTCGCCATTTCAATATCATTCCTGGAAATCCCCAAAGCTCTAATGACAAGATCCTGCGTGAAGCCCTCATTGGTCAGCTCGGAAATGTAATCCATATTTAAATTTTCATACGGAGCCATCGGATTATTATCATTCTCCAAATCGGGGAGGGGAACCCTCCTCTCCTTATTTTGATGATGATGATTATGAGGATGAACCAAAGGAGGAATATTGATTTGGCGGTGGTGGTGCTGCCCAACATTCGTATTCTCATAATTGGGTCCTTCCGGCAGCTCACTAATTACACTACTTGGTCCAGTTTTCGCGGGAATCGGGAAAGCTTTGAAAGGCAAAGATATTCCTAAGCCTAAGATGCTGCTGCTGCCGCTGCTTCCTTTCTGATTCTCATTCCCACCTCCCGAACCGGAAGTTACTTTCACTTCATTCGAATTTGTTCCCTTTCTTGAAACTATCATCGCTGCAGAAGAAGCTACTGCTGAAGATGACGAGGATGAGGAGGAGCTACTACTGCTACTGCTACTCTTGTTTGCCACAACCCTCGTCGAAAAACTGGAGGAGGGAGTCTTCCCACTCTGTTGGGGATGGAGGGAGTGCCTCGGAAGAAATTGTTTGTTCCCGGTAGCCATCACACAGCAGCTGGTGATGCTACTCAAAGCCAAACTATTTGGCATGCTCTTCAAATGAATGGATTTGGGAACAGAGGAAGAAGAACCGGAATTTGACGAAGAATTCAAAGATAATTGCTGTTGTTGACTACAATTTGGTGAGACGGCTGTGGACGTTGGACAAGATTTCGGAGTGGCCAAATGTGGAGGAAGAACTCCACCGGCGGAGGCGGCAGCAAGAAGTGGGCAGGATTGGTGACGGAGTTGTTGTTGCTGCTGATGGATCAGTTCAAGAGCTTTGTTTGCGTTGACTGGTCTACTGCTAACGTGTGGTGGCTTGTTTTGCTGTGGAGGAACTGGCGGGGCAGCAGCAACAGCGGAAGTTGAAGAAGAAGAATTTCCATTTGTGGCACTGACACTAGCGCCGCTGCTGCTGTTGTTTTGTGATTTCAAAGTTGACGGAACATCGTATCCATTCTCTCCGGATTCGCCTGAAAAATCAAAAATAAGAT
>JAHZNJ010002322.1:0-13276 GCA_027744475.1 Lepidocyrtus cf. sotoi NNG-2020
CATGAAGATTAATTTGCTTCTCGATTTTCAAGTGTTAGTAGTAATTCATCCAAGAGCATTCGAACATTTCCTCGATTATCGCCTCATCTCTCTCTATTTTGTATTATTTGAAGTGTGTAGTAAGTAGTATTTTTGTAGTAGAACAATTCACTGCACAATTGCCACACACATACGATATAGTGTTCAATGTTCAGTTCAGTGTCTGCCGTGATTGGTTGATAGCTGATGTTAGCGGTGTTGCGGTCGTTCCTGCTTGATGATGAAGAAGTGACGGTTTCTGTGGTGGTGGTGGTAGGTGGCTGACGAGCTGCTTATTTCGTCGAGAGAGGAGTTGATGAGGTGCTGATGGTGCTGATGTGGTGAACAGCAATACATACATTCATGCTTAGTTGACTCTCATTCATCGACATCGCATCGTCTCGTTTCAACTCTGGTTTTTCTTCCTTCCAGTAGTATTTTCTTTACTGAGCTTGCATTATTGCAGTAGCGAAAGTAGTGAAGAAGTGATAGGAAAAAGTAAACAAAAATTAGGGAAGCTCGACCAAAAAAAGAGAAAGTGTAGTGGCGAAAGAAAACTACATAAGGGAAAGAGTGTCGAGCATTATTTCTGGCATGCATAGTGACACATTATCATCATCATGGTATGTAGTTAAACCGGAGAAAATAAAAAAACGAAGAATTCTTGTTCCTATTAACTGCTACGCTTCGCGTCATGTACATACATACATAATACGCTATCAGAAAAGCCTTGTTTTTTTGCATGTGCAGCAAACTGATTGAGTAAACAAAAAGCGTTTCTACTTTTTTAAATTGTTCAAATATCTTTATCATTTCCTTACAAGTCTAGGCAAACGAACAGAAATAGAAAACTTGTTTTTACAAATAGGATTTCGTTTTCTTCTTTTCGACTTTGAAATTCTGTTTCTCTGTTTTCACTCGTCCCCAGTTTCTCAACGGATGTTGAAATAAGAAAGGAAATACATATTCATTTTAAATGTCGGCTGGCGATTTTTCCTTCTGTTTTACGCTTTTCTCGAGTGTAGTATTTGGGTGGGACGTGAATTCTTATTTATATTTGTGTCTGTGTGTGTATTTGCTAAATTAAACCAAACGACATAACTTGTTGGCTTCAGCCATGTAAGAGTGCATGGAAGTAGGCATGTTTCTTGTTTTTTGTTCTTTTCTCACGAAAAGAAAAAGGGAAAGGAAAATAAATAGAAAAAGGAGAGAGACAAAATAGAGGTGCAGGCAAAAGCAAGCGGCTTCTTCAATCTGGATTCGTTTAAATGAGTTTTTAAATTAAGGGAAGGGAGAATTGTTAGTCTGGCTTTCTACGTATGGTAGCATACGTATAGTAGATTTGACAGTTTGTATGTAGTTTGTAGTAGTGACAGAACAGAATAGAGCATCCAAGTGGAAGAAAATTAGAAGCACGACGAGAAATAAAAAGCAAATAGACTCAAGTCCTCGTTGAAAGTCATTAGTAGTTGAGCACTAGGAACTGGAACAGGAAGGTTTCTCTGTAGTAATCAGAACAACATGAAATGAGCAATAAGATAGAATATACTATACACCTTACCTTGAAGTTTATAATACAATTGATAATGTATTCATGATTTTTAATTGGTACGAACTGCAAATAAAAAGTAATATCTTTCAATAGTTTTCAACATTTATTGTACGTTACTATTATTTGAAAGCACTGGAGAGTATCAAGTGGTTAGGCTTACAAATTTTTGTCTCTCTTTCATTCTCACAATAAAAGAAATTTATTACTTAAGGAAACAAACCCTTTTCTTCGTTTTATATAAAAGATTAATTATTAATTATAATTTGCATGAAATAAATAAGGTACAAATATTTCCAGCCATGTATAGAGTAAAACTACGGCGTGGCGTTCTCTGAAACAAATACGAATATATTCGATAATGGCTGAAAGAATTCAATTTTCCTTTTTTGAATTTCCCAAATGACCCGAAGAAGTCGATGATAAGAATGAAAGAAGGATGAACTACTAAATGCCACATTGTCATCTGAAAGTGGCATTGTGGAGAGAGAAAAAAAGTCAAGTGAAAAAGTTGTCCGAGTCGAGTCACAGAGAGAGAGAGTCAGAAGTGGATAGAATCTTTTTTATCCGCTGAGGAACAAATAAGAAGTCCTTCTTTTCTTCTCCAAGAAAAATCTTTCAAGTGGTTCACTTATTCTTTCATCCTGTTCTATTATGCATGTATGTATCTTCGAATTGAGTGTGTCCCATTTGCTCTCTCTTTCTATTCTCTTCCTCTCACTCATTCAATTCAGTCCAAAGCCTTACTTTTCCCTACTGTTTTGCGTTGTGCTTTGCTAAATAAGGATGTACAACTCTACAAAAAAGCCAAAAAAATATACAAGCAAAATGAACGGAGAAAGGGGAATCAAGAGAAAAAGAAAATGGGAGAAATGTGAGTAGACTAGACAGGAGTCGCATCGTCCTCCACGAACCGTCTCCTCCTTCACTTTCCCTTTACCCTCTGCTTTCCAAACTCACATATGACCGTACGATAGTTTTTTTGTCTTCTTATTGTCTCCTCGAAACTACTCATCGACTCCTTCCTCTTTCTCCCTATTTCTTTATTTGGAAGGAAAAGAAAAGAAGTAATAGCAAAAAAGCACACACAAAAACAATTGAGTGGAGAGGGGACCAATGTCTTCTAAAGAGTATAAAGTCTTATTCTTACACTTGACTTTTCCGCAATTTTTTCCATTTCAGATAGTTTGCCAAAGTGGTCTTTCTCTTTCTTACGCTAAAATACGACAAGATTCATAGAGATGTGTTTTTTAATATATAAGTAAAAAGATTTCGCCTTTTTGGAGAAGGAAGGAAAAAGGGGAGTAGGTGGCTATGTTGTAGCATCTACCAGCACTCACTCCATACAGGACTCAACAATCTCAGTCCCAGTCCAAATTCCCATTCCATCCCATCCACAACATTATCAATACCGATTCCCTAATGTCTTTGCCAAAAATTTTAAAACAAATGACATGTCACACAGTTCCATTGCCAATGCCTTCAGCCTAATATAACACACAGACATAGCAGCACTTATTTTACTAGTTCTGCATTTGGTGTTATTCAAGTAGTAATACTGCTAGAAAGACGTCCTTATAACGTCCTTGCTTCCTTTTTTACTGAGGGCAGCTGCTAGCAAAGATGTAAGTTCTTTTCTTGCCATTGTACTGCTACTCGTGAAATGAGGCAAGGGAAACGAAACGGAAATATTTAGCACTTGTTTATGCATGCACTCAAATAGACTCATCCACATGGAGAAAAGTAAAAAAAGATATGTATAGAAAAAGAAAAAAAATAGTATTCCAGATTTTCTTTTTTTGTGGTGAGTGAGTGAGTGAGTGTACAAAAAGATATTTTTCATACAGGGAGGAGTCACCAACAACAAAGTTTTTTTGTGAGAGATACAAATACAAAGCATTATTATTACAAAACACTCAGCTTATGCTATTTGTTATCTTGGAGTTGCTGCTGCTTCTGCCAGTACGGGAAACTATAGAATTCGTAGTTTGTAGGAGGAAACGATGATGCATGATAACTTTTTTGGCTGCCTGTCCTTCCGTTTCTTAAAAAGGGTCAGATGATAATGCTACTTTGGTTTTGCTACTTTTTTTCTTTCTTTTTTTGAGGAAATTTTAGAAAAGTTGTTGGTGGAAAAAAGTTAAGTTTAGTTTTAAACAGGAAGTTTAAGAACATTGAGGATGAACGATAGAAAGAGCAGAGCTTTGTTGCGAGTTCATTCATATGCTTGATGCATTGGCTTATTATTATGATGATGTGCCTTTTAGAGGAAATACTAATACTGAGGGGATATGTTAAAGGACAGAGGGGGCCACAGATATTATTACTGTTGTTGTCGAGCGAGACTCGAGACCTTTCTTTCTTCTTGTATTTACTTCTCTCTTCACGAAAACATCATTCATCTTTCTTTCTCAGGGAAAAGTAACCAACCACCACCACCTCATCACCATCAACAACTTGTGAATACATAATGTAATCCGCTTGATAAAAAACATGCATGGGAAATATAATATAAAGTAGTACATGAGAAGATGTTTAAACACTCTCGAGAGAAATATAAGTAAGTGAGTTTGATAAGTATGTGTGGAGCCTCTCCTCCGAGGGCATTTCCAGGTCTTTTGAAACTTGTTCATTTTGAAGTGCTGTTGAAATATATAGGGAATGAGTATGCATGCACACACAGTACGAAACGAAACCAGCCTTCAAAAATGTACCATAATCCTGTCAAATTAGCTCAAAAGATCTCTTTTAGTTAACAAGGCTTCTTTCTACTTACATTTTGTCTTCTTTGACAAACTGATATTGCCTACCTAGTTTGATATTTTGTATCTAGCAGACTAGACTAGCTGCTCCTTTTCTTTCTTATTTTTCTCCGCAGCAGCTGCAGCTCACTAAATTGCGTTGATATTGTCATGATCTAAGCCAATTTTTTCCTAATATAAGTTACTCATGTTCTAATAAATATGAAGGAAGATGAAATGAGAAGCTTATTGTTCTCCAGTTTTTTTTATAATTTACTCGCATTGTGTGTCTTCTCTTACTGGTTGACTGTCTAAATTAATACAGACGGACGTCATTTGAGCTGAGAGTGAGAGCATCAAAAAAGCCTTTCTTCAATAGCAATTTATAGTAGATTGAAAGGGGAGATTGTAGGTGACAAGAATGCAATGAGATTATGAGACACCAACAACACTGCTGCTGTATAGAAAACCCGTTTGTTGTTTTTATTATACCAGTAAAAATAACAACTTTAATACTGTAACTCTATCCGACAACTAATTTACAAAATAATGTTGCTTTCTTTACCGGATTTTACCTTTGTTTTTCTAATTTAAAATACGAAATTACGTCTAACAATAAGAGCAATCTTGCGTTTGTATTTTTAATGGCTAAAATGTAATTAATTTTGCATTGTTTTATGAATCTAATCATAATTAAAAAGACATTGTTATTGTCAGTAGAATTATGGTAATATTTACAAACAATGGAACCAGTAATTAGTTTTGAAATTGTTATGATTATGACATAATGTGATTTTATATCATCATAATACTCGGTGTCTTCAAACCGTCATCGTCCGCACTTGCAGTAGTCCTAGAAAAGTTTGTTGTTTTGTTTGTGAATATGCACGTCGTTGTCGTATTTTTAAAATACCGCTGGCTTTTGTTAGCAGAAATCGAGAAAACAGAAGCACGGCTTTTATTTTTGTGCTTTTGCTAGTGGCATCAACATACATTGCATATTGCATTGCAGTTTGCAGTGCAAGGAAGTGCAGTAGCGAGGTACACTACACCGAAGAAAATTGAAAATGGTTCATGTGCCGTTTGACTTTAAAAATTTGCATAAAATGTAGCAAAGAGTTAAGTTCCTTGACAAAAGGCTTCACGGCCGTTTATCAAGTGTCAAGTAAAAAGTATTCGTTCTTACTGCTTTGCATTTGAAGCCAAAAACAAAACCAAAATGCAAATGAGCATTCAGAATGAAAATCGCTATCACCCAATGCTGTAAAAAATTTTAATCGTACATTACTATTGTTAGCAACTATATTATACCGTAGGACAATACAAGATCAATACTTTGGTACGTTATGTAAATTAAAAAGGGTTCTAGAGACTGAATAATTGAATGCCGTTTTGCAGCACCTAACGACCTGGCCCGTTCTTGAATTCGAGTAATTTGACTCATCTTTAGGAAAGAATTCAAATTACAATCGAATTCAGAACGAAAGGATTGATTTGCAAGATGATACAAGACAAAGACCAACTTAAGCAGTGTATGTACTGTTTCTGTAAATCACTCGGAAAAAAAGAAAAATCAAAACCAAATTGAGTTACACAAAACATCATGCAGCACTTGACGTGAACGATACACTACCAAAAAGATTGCCAAAGAAGCGACGTTTCATTCCATCGAGAAAACATCAACTATAAAATGAGCAGCATCCAAATCCAAAAACAGAAGAACAGTGGGCCGGGCATATATTCAAATGGAAATAGGTTATTTACTTAACTTTTTTATGTATTTAGATAAGAAATGTTATAGATTTGTCTTTGAAGCGGATTCAGTTGAGATGATAACGATCGATCTGTGTACTTTTCTTTTAAAGAGAAAAAAGTGGAGGAGGAGGAGGACAATTTCTTGTAAAAAGGGGAGGCTTTCTTAGAACACGCTTCATGCGTTTTAGGCTACATTATTTTAAAGAGTGAAGTCAGTCGATTCGACCATGTTATTCCTAGTTTCTTCATGCATCCATCCATACTGATGTACAACGGCTGCTGTTTATTTGTACGCTACACTGGAAAAAACTAATCTAATGCACATTGTCAGAGAGAATGACTTCTTTCTCCTTCTGTCTGATCTATGCGATACACCATCATCTTTACTTGGAAAAAAGTTTATATAGCACATGAGTTTCCTCCTTCGATTGGATTTCGATGTTTTCTGATGCAAACGCCGCCGCCGCTCGCGCTGCTGCTTCCGCTGCGGCTATAGTAATAGTATAAACAGTTTTTATATTATTTTTTCTATTAGGCCGAGCTGAATGAAACTGACTGTTAGAATTAGAATGGCCTTCTCCATTTTTTATTCTCACCACACCACCACTCCCTTTTCCTTCCACGATCATAGTATAACCAAAACTCAATGGGCGAGGAGGGTTTTACCTCCTCCTAAAAGATCTTTAATGGAAAGCAATATTGTTTGAAGGAGTCAAGGGAATGCCTACGCGAAGGCTGTTCACTATGGGACAATAATAACTGTACAATAATGGAAAACAGGCAGGCAGACAAGACTCGCTTTTTTCTGAAAAAAAAACATGTATTTTGCTATGCAGTACGTACTACTACGATGGGAACGACTTTGACGGGTAAACGGATAACGGATCCTTCGACAAGAATAACATTGAGAGCTATAGCTGTGGAATGGAGGTTAGGCTACATCTGGATGAACTGTGAAAGGCAGCGAGATGTGTTGAAAAAAAAGTTTGTTCATTCAAGAAGAAAATCAGCTAAAGGGACAAAATGAAAGAGAGTGGAATCTTCCAAAAAGGAAAGAAAGAATGAAAAGGGGAAAACAAATTGTTGCTTTTATTTCTCAAACTTTCCTCCAAACACGTACGAAGATTTTATGAGAGAAATCATACACTAAAGTTATGTCGCACAATACAAAAATATGTACCTGTACCTGTACCTGGAAAAGTTTCAAAAGTTTCTTTACGTTTACTTTGAAGGCTGAACTGAACTGATTTCTTTGGCAAAATAATTTACTGTTTGTATTGAGCTCGGTTGGCTTGTTGCAAAAATGATTACTGCATTGATAAATTGATTGTACATAATTGGAGAACTGAAGGAAAATTACCTGATTGTATTTTATTGCGGGGATGTGACTTGTGAGCACACTCCCAAAAGGCAGCACCATTGCATCCTCATCATGTAATAATTATATCATAGGATCTTACGGTTTCTCAAATATGGCAAAAAATAGAAGACAAAAAATTATCTTAAGAAGAAGCTGTGCAGACCGATTTTCTCTGCAGGAAGAAACTTCTCTTTTCAAAATATTAAAAAGTTGTCAGCTCATGCGACAATAAGAAAGTCGCTACATAGACTTTATCATTCTCCACTCAATACTTTCTTTTCTATGTCCTATTCTGCCCCAACTACTTCTACCACCGCCACCACCACTGCAGCATTGCATAGGTTTAATCAGGACAGATTTAAAAGGGGAAGAAATTGGTGTAAAAGTGCTCTTATTTGCTCTTCTTATTCCAAACTGAGATTTGAAAACTTTTCGTTTCATCGATGAACTTAGGTACTCACCATCTCCATACTCGTCAGAGGCAGAAGCAGCATCATCAACATCATCCCATCATCATCGTCAGCATCGTCAATGTGGAAAAGTTTTTTTTTCTTCAAGTTCTGCGGTAAAAGTTTTTGGGAAGGCACGGCACACGTTTTATGGAAATTTTTGCGGACTTTTCCCTTTTCCTTTTCATATAATTTTCTACTGTTGCTCAACGCTCTTTCAACTTTTTTGTTTGGTTGGTTAAATCATCATAAAAGGCAAAAGATAAAAGAAAATATAAGTTCAGAATTCATTACTTTGTTTACTTTTGCATTTATAAGTGGAGGTAGAAAAAACTGTGTCTGCCTTACTATAGATAGATGAAAGCGTACTGCAGTTTTACAAGCTTAAAACTTCCTTCTTCTATATTGCTACATAATATTTAGATATGAAAGAAATAGCATAATTTTGTTGTTAATACTATTTTATTAGAGCATATCTAGTTAGCATTGCGTAATTTTATACATAGTCCCAACTATATACGTACACATACACATGTAATTATTTTTGCATTTCATTAGCATATATCATACTTCATCTCAAGATTAAACTGTTTGAAAAGTTAAACACTTTAAATTAAAAGTGAGTAAGACATTTCTGTTATACCAGAGAAAATTAATTATAACGATCAATTTTGTGTAATGATAGCCTTCATAATCATTATGTAATAAAAGTCATATAAATATGGATTATGTTTGCACATTATGCAAGCGAAAAACTTTAAAAATGTTTCCTGCTGTGACCTTAAAGAAGTAAAAGACATTTTAGATTTTCATACCGGTGGTTAGTGTGGTGGTGACGGTCGTAGCAGCAGCATGAGCACGTCCCATTTCTTCAGTTCAGTTGATTTTATAAAGCAAAAATATTATGCTTTATTATTATAAGACATAAAAAGTTTTAATCCTAGTTGAAAAATTATGGTTTCAAAAGGAGCAGTTTATGGTTTGGTTAACCTACTATGAAAACTTGTTTGAATTGAATGGGGAAAGTGATACTACAGATATGCTATTATGAAGCATTTGCTCTACTTGGATTTCTTTTTAAACTTCCGCTTATTTCAGTACGGTCGAGCTCCTATTAAGGTCGGTTGTGGGAAGAAAGAAAGAAAGAGGCCTTGATAATTTCTCATTTTCTTCGTAGCATGACGTACTTTTTTTACAAGATGTTTGCACTTAACTGCTTCCGTGCACATTCAACAGAAGCCATAGGCTAATGCCTCAGTTTATCACCATCCATTAGACGCCACGCTAGAAAAGACTTGAAGACAAAATGCCTAAACTATAATAATAATAATGATATTCAACCGTTAAGCTTAAATAGATATTGTAGCGCTGCAGTTATCAGCCAGCAGTAGTATTACTATATTCTATGAACAGTTACATTACAGTATCCATTTAAGAACAAAAAGAATGGATGGGGAGATAGGACGAAGAAGTATGGCAGAATTGAAATAGTTTGTGGAATAAGCACGCTTAAATATAGCATGATTGAAGATAATTAATTCCCATGTGAGACATGCATATTATCCTCTTTCTCTCTTTCTTTCTTTTTTCTCTGTATTCCCATATGAAACTCCGTTTACGAAACTAAACTGCTGTGCTATCACTGATCCAAACAAGTTAATTCAGACAAGTTGGTTTAGCCTAGAATTTGAATCATCAAAATAAATGGGTTCAAAACACAGAAAAAAAGAAGAACGAAAAAATAATTTTTTGTTTTCGGAAAAGTAAGTCCCAACACAATAAAAAGTTTATTCGTAATTCTTTCCAAGAAATAAATTTTATTTAATTTTACCATTTGTGACAAAACATATACATAAATGCTTGCACAACACAGCAAACTTACTTATACGAAAGAACTAACATTAAATATTCACTTATTTTTGAATGTTTTCTAAAAAAGCAATTCTTGACATGTTTTTTTTTCTTTTATAATCCTTTTATACAGTGAAAGTAAAAGCACATTTTGCTTATGTAAGCCTATTGAGAGAAATAATAGCAGATAATGCAAAAAAACCATGAGGTTGATAACCATTAGAAAATGATATTATGATGAGAAAGAGTTTCTGCTATGGCTAAACCTCGATTTAAAATGGAAGGAGATTTTTTCAAGCAAGAAGCGGCAAGCTGTATAAAAATGAAGCAAGCAATAGTAAAGTAAAAAAGTGTAAAGTACGAAAATGTAAAAAAAAGAACAAAAGTGGCGGACGGGGTTTTGTTTTAATACTCTTCCTTTTTCTGAGGCAGCGGGTGAGTTAATGTTTTGCTTGATAGAACATCGAAATGCTCACTCCTTTCTTCTAGATAAGAAGGAACCTTATTCTTTGACGACATGGAAATCAGCCCCTTCCAATCCACTAGAATAAAATACGCTATGACGAAAATATTCATTCCTACACGATTACATACATAACAAAATAGAGAAATGGAGAGAGAGAGAGAGAAAGTGGTTTTGGTTTCGTTTCAAAAGGATTCGGTTGTTTGGTTTGCTTGCTACTTTGATGGAGTGAAACGAAAAGAGAGAAAGAAGCCTTTTCTCTCTTTCCACTATAAAATTACATTCCATCTTCTCCTTATACATTCATCCAAGTAACATTTCTCATCTCTCCACTAAAATTACATTTTTCTTCAGCTAAGGAAATGAGCTCTTTCTCACTTTATCATTATTTATGACTTGTGGAAAAGGTCTGGTGTGATGATGATGATGATGTGAGGAGTGGTGAGAGTGAGAAGGGAAGTAAGTGAAGAAGAAGAATAACGAAAGTTTGAAGAAGAAAAATCGTCAGGGAAAATATGCAAAGGTGTTAGTGTAACGCTAGCCTTCTTATACGCTCCGGTAGTCCTTTTTTCGGTGCTATGGCTTGGCTTACATTACAAAACCAACTTAAGTGGAAACTGAGAGCAGCAGGGTAAAATCAAGCATGTTGAGATGGAGAAAAGACATGCCTTATAAAGATTTGTCAAAATATTCCACTCAACTTTTTACCTTTTTTGTCTTACTTTCTACTTACTTTCTACCCACCAATTTAAATATATGCACTATCTGCACTCGTGAGTAAATAGTGATGATAATATGATGAAAGGAGAGAAAGGTTTATGACTTTCCCTTGATATTTCGTCACTATCTTACTACAATCTCTAGCTACTGATGTACGTGAACGGTAAGTAAAAGAAAAGTAAAAAAAACTACACAATACATTCCTGTATGTATGTATAGGAGCTTTTAGCCAGGCGGCTTAGGTTTCTTTATCTAATCCTTATGCAGTTTTTTTATTCCTTTCTTTCTTCAAAATGTGGAGGTGGTGGAGGTTGAGAAAACTTTATTACCGCTTTTACTACTGTGAAGTTAATTCAACGCTACTTCATATAGTTTAGTAAAGAAACACTGATGACATTCATCTGATTTTACTTTCATTTACTTAATTTTCAATCAATATGAATGATTATTTATCTTTACCTTCAGCAATGGCAATGACTGAAAGAATTGATACATTTAAATGTAAATAAATACACGTTTGTTTGCGTACTTTTAAAGAAAAATGGCAGTCGAATCAAAACAGGTTTGAAGAGAAAGACGTTTTCATTCATTGCTGGAAAATTTTCTGTTTAACCCAACCCAACATTTTTGTTTCAACAACATTTTCTTTTGCAATATTTCATGTTTTAATAATATGTTTGACTTGGAAAAGGTAGTTCGTAAATATTTTTTTAAAAAAGTCAAGTAGATATTCGGTTTCGGTAAAAAAAAAGGTAAAAGTAAATTTAGGTAGGAAATGAACAAAAAGATGTGCCTACTACTATCTTTGGGGCCTTTTATTTTCATTTTCAACATTAAAAGTTGACATGATGATGATTATGATATTTATGAACAAATATGACTTTCGTGTTTTGTGTGTGTATTTTATCATTTCATGTTTTTGGCTGGAGATGTACGTAAGAAATAACAGTACTGGTGTAGTTGTAGTAGTAGTAGTAATATTCGACCATAAATATGATTTTGCGGCAGAAGCGATTTAAAAAGAAAATGTAATAGTAGGAGCATTGTTGCAGAAGTGGTTTTAAGATTGGAATTGTAAGTTTTCTCATATGAGAATACTTTATTCGCTTGACAATAAGAAAAGGAAGAAGATGATGATGCGATGGTCTATATAATAATAGTGTTGTAGTATAATAAAAATGTGTGTGGAGGAGAACGTCGTGTTATTTACTTAATGTTGTACTTGGCCAAAGACGTGCTAACGATTCGTTCCTGTCATCTCAAATATTTACGAATAACTTCTCCTCTGTTCCGTATAAACTGCTATAATAACATAGTGGTAGTAGTAGTAATATCAATATGCTTAATATAAGATGTGATGATACCGCTAAATGATGTTCATTGCAGTAGTGTCTTCCTCTCCCTTACACACCCTCATATTATGTAATACTGGTTGGTTCTCTATTATGTACGTGAGTTCGTTTTGGAATGGCTCTAACATACTTTTGACTGAATTTGCTGGAAAATAAAAAAAATGGTGATGGGATGATGGGATATGATACGATATGGTGCTGCTGTTGATGGTATAGTATTATCTGAGGGAAAACAAAAAGGATGCTGTGGAAAGTAGAAGTAGTAATAACAGTCACAATTTGGATCGGGAACAAGATAATGTTATTGAATAAAAATGAACAGATACAAACAAACAAAAACACAACAGATTTTCTATTGTATTGCTATTGCTACGTAGTATATTATTGACATTGTCATCAATCCTTGATATACCATCATCATTTTCGGGAATAACAAAAGAAATTGGCGTTGTCGACTGTCGTCGCTAGCTGAGTCATCTAATGCTGTTATTTTAAAAGATTCTATTATACCTAATTCCGTTATGGGAAATGGGATACTTATTGCATTGCAGTTGTTTTTGTAATAATGCGGAATAACTAATGACACATATTATTATTGTCTAGTCATCATGAATTCTCTAGTTCTGTGAGTCGTCTACTTATACTTCCCCTTCCATTCATACCATTACAATTATTGCTTAGTCAAGCTATTCCCTAAAATGACATTTCTTTAGATCTATCCTAATTAATCAAACGTAATTACGAATTACCTACATTAGTCAAAGTTACAGTGAATGGTTAATTCTCTCTAACGTGAAAATATCAATGATGATGATATGCACAAAGTTGAAGCGGGCGTGGGCGTGTGAAATAGAATATGAAATGAACTTGTTGCAATTCCTTTTCAAAAAGCAGGGAATGTATATTCATTATACAAACTAATTAATTAGCCTTTGGTTGCGTTGCACAAAAATCGCTAATTAGCAACTGAATAAATATGACGAAGGTGGTGGGAAATACTAATAACTTATTAAAAAAA
>JAHZNJ010002323.1:0-24798 GCA_027744475.1 Lepidocyrtus cf. sotoi NNG-2020
AGCTAGATAGAGAAGACCAGACTGAGAGTACTGAGACACATGCTGCAGATGCTGTATACTTTCTTTCCGTATATTAATCACCGCAATCCTCACCATTTTCGTCAATATTTTTCAATTAATTAATTATTAAATCGTAATCGTACTTCATATTTTACCCTACTGCATGTATCGCTTGGTAAGATATAATAATAGTAATTGATTATTAATTTGGTGTCAGAAACGGATTTTTAAAAAATACTTTTTGTTTTTTTGTTGTTGACTTTACTGACATGTTTTTTGTGTCATCACGCATCAGCTGATTTGGAATAGAAAAAACAGAAGTTTCATTAATTATTTAAAACGGATCGTGTAAACAGTGCTAAGGTGACTGCCCCAACTTCATCCCATTCTGCTTTTACCCCGGTTGTTAAGAGATTTTCGAATATTTCTTCATTTGAAGAAGTGGAAACCCAAGAATTACAGCCGTCATCATTACATTCCCCTACTGACGCTGCTACTACTGCTCCCGAAGAATCACGTAGGATTAATGTTTGTAGAGGTGTAACAAGTAAGATTATTTGTATTTTAGTTTAATTTTTCAGATATAAACCAAGTAAATTATTTAAATGATTGGAGTTAGATCGGATTAGATCAACTCAACGAACTTGTGGCATGTGGTGAAAGTGAAAGCCAAACACTAAAACGTTTTATATCATAGTTTTGTGTCTATTAATTTCAGGGAGACGCGTTAAAATAACTGCTTGGATTATCCTCTTAATATCTATTTTTTATTGGTTGGTAAACAAGTTTCATCTTCTTCATATTCTTGGAATCATGTCGATGGCACCCGTGGTAGTTCAGGCTTCTTCACGCCAAACAGCAACGGTACTATTCCATGTTTTAAAAATGTCCATCGGATAATTTAAGTACAACAACTTCCAATCCAATGCTTAATTTGACAAAACATTTACGTATTTGATGTTTAGATAATTTTTCTTCATGGTCTTGGGGACACCGGGTATGCTAATATGCTTTTAAATCGTTAAAGCGAAAGAAAAGAATATGGAATTCGTTTTGGATATTCAAAGTTTAACTAATATTTATTTACGCAAATATTCTAGACATGGCTGGGCATCGTCTTTAGCTGCCATCAAACCCCCATATGCGAAATTAATATGTCCAACTGCGTAAGTCAGAGATTTTGGAATGTTTTTAATATCGTTTCCTCTTACGCTCAGTTTTTCGGTTTGTGGTTTATACTAATAACACGTTTATTAATGTTACACAGGCCTGCAATACCAGTGACACTGAATATGGGAATGAGAATGCCTTCTTGGTTTGATTTGAAGTCTTTGGACCCTAATGCAGTGGAAGATGAAGAAGGCATTAAGAAATCTGCAGACAACATCAGGAAAATTATTCAAGATGAGGTAGTTTAGTCTAATCACAATCACAATCAGTTTCAGTATTATTGTGACAGACGACTTTATTGACTTAAAAATCAGTGATTTGATTTACCCTTTTGATAAATTTTAATAGGTGAAGGCAGGAGTTCCCTCTGAGCGAATCATCGTAGGAGGTTTCAGTATGGGTGGTGCATTGGCGCTCTACATTGGGCTGACCGAGAACAGCAGCTTAGGTGGTATCGTTGCCTTATCTTCTTGGCTACCTTTACATCGAAGTTTTCCTTGGAACTCTAGCCCCCGACCTGCTGTCCTTCAATGCCACGGTGAGGCGGATCCGTTAGTTCTGTATTCCTTTGGAGTAATGACATCAGCGATTTTAAAGTCACAGCTACCAAAGTACACTTTTAAATCATACCCACAACTACAGCATTCATCTTCGGAGCAAGAAATGGAAGATGTAAAGACCTTCATGAAGGAAGTTCTACCACCTGCTTAGTTTTTTTAACGAATTGAATTTCTCTGAATGAAAATGTTTAGCTATTTTACTGTTGGCACGATATTAACCTTTAAAAAATGAATTGAAGTTTAGGAAAAAATGTCACAGAAAACAATAATTTATTTAAAAAATTACATAAATTGTCAAAATATCATTCTCATTCTTCAGACTGTGCTGTGAAATTAACTTAATATTCAAACATTACTAATTTTATTGTATGCTCGCTCGATGATAATATTGATAATAAGAGATTTTAGTAAGTTAATAAACTTTACAAATTAAAGTCATTCCTGAAAGATATTGTAAGTCGTCAGTAAGTCCGTTAGTATTTCGTAACGTTTCCACAATTCTTGGTCAAAAGAAAAGTAAACAGAAAACTAATTGTTAAAACATAATCTGAAAAGTAAAAACCACAGATATTTTGTTTGGAAATGTGGAAAAGTTGCCCATTTATGTAACTAATTGTGCTTCATTCATTGAATCGCTACATGAATATAACAATATAATAATCATGAAAACATAATTTAGCAATTTAAAATAATAAATAAATAAACTCCATTGAAATAAAAATGTTGTTGAAACTACGTAAAAAAACTTTCTTTCCCTGTAAATCAAGATCGAGACCTAATTTTATTGCAGAAAATTATAACAATCCTACGAAGAAACTTCAATTACAAAAGGTAATTATTGATATTTTTCTCATAAGTACATACGTACATAGTTACTTTATTTATTAGCGTAATACATCAATTTATTATGTAGGTAATCCATAACGTAACGTTCCGGTTGATATCTACCACCACATTTTCACATCAACTAATTAATTGTACGTAATTAAAAATACTTAATAGTAATTATGAGTAACATCCGTTTGTAATTCTTACTATCGGTAATAATGAATTTGTAGTAAAACTGACTCAAATGGAATCAAATGACATAAATATAAACTGGAATTTAAGATTATGCACATAAATTGTACAATACGTACATAACCTAAAAAGTTCTAAAAATAGCTCATATTTTCACATTAATCGAACCTTTTTTGTTGGTACATAGCCGTTATTGGTAGATATTATTGAATTGTTTCTCAACAGCTTTTCCTGTTCCTGGAGCCTTGTCTTGAGGATCAATATTTGACGTTCATATTTGTCTTTCAAAGTTTGCAGTGCATTCTCATACATAGTCGTAAGAGAAGTATTTTGTTGCTCTGAAATATTAAAAAAACGAATGGATTTACCATTTTAATTCCACGCAGGCAAGAGAAAAATTACGATTCTAAAAAACAGAATATTATCGCCTTTACCTAAATCGTTTATCCGCTGCTTGTATATGGCAAGATCCTCTTCAGGATCCACCATCTCAATCTCCAAGTCAGGGTTTACATATAATGGAAATGGAATGGAGTCCGTTTCGTCATCATGAGATCCATTTTCATTTGATTGTCGAGATTGTTTGAACTTAGAATGAAAAGGTAAAGTTGATGCAACCTGCTGATGTTTCGTACTTTTATGGTTAGTACCGGGCCATGATTGCCTTTTACCACCCTTACTCACACCCCCAATGGTACTGGTTCCAGCTTGAGGAACAATAAATAATCCCGGACTACCTGAAGATTTAGGAGATGCGGACTTCCGGGATTTTGGAATTGGAACTTGCATGTTGTGGTGCTGATGGGATGGTAAAACTCGTTTGGCGCTGCTGCTAGTACTTGTTGCTGCCATTTGCAAGTTTTCAGAATGAAGCAATCCTTGCATTACGGGAGACGGAGATTGATCTTCTTCAACATCATCAGCATAGTCATAATAGCGTCCCAACTCTTCCTGGTTGCTTTCTCCGAATTGATTACTTTCTTCGTCATTGTACATGTTTTCATACTCATTTTCTCCGTAATATTCTTCATAGGATTCNTTCTTCAACATTATCAGCATACTCATAATAGCCTCCCAACTCTTCCTGGTTGCTTTCTCCGAATTGATTACTTTCTTCGTCATTGTACATGTTTTCATACTCATTTTCTCCGTAATATTCTTCATAGGATTCTCCTTCAGCATCCCCATCACCAGATTCTGTTAAAGACATTGATTTGTAAGTTAATGTTAAAAAAGTAAAACTCAAAAGCTACTTGCTTTTATTATCAAGAAAGTGAAAGCCATTATCATCTCCAACAAACTTTATCGTATGCATGTACCTGTGCTATACTGCGGATCGTTTAAGTCCACAGTAAATGTAGGGAAAACGGATGGAATTGCATTTTTAATCAACTTTCTCCTTTTGGAAAGGGGATCGTTCACAAAATCATCAGTTCGGAAATGATGTGAACAAACCAATGAGCCCCTAAATGGAATCCAAGTGTCATCCTCCCTTGCCTTACGTAACAAATGCGTCCATATTTCCCAACGATCTTGATTCTTGTCACCAGTCGGGAAACTGTTAAACGCAAGAATGAATATTTTTCGATTTACATGTGCTTTAACGGGACTTTCTCCGAACAAGTGAAATAGAACGGCCGTAACATATGAATTATAATCATGTGAAAGAAAAAAATACCAGTGGTATGTAGTATGTTCATTTAAATCTCGCCAATCTTCGCAGTTTAAAACACTACAGCTTTTCAGTTTCTTCGCGATTTCGCTTGGAAGCTCCGCTCGCTTTCCCCGCCTGTCCTTCCTTGACATTATGACACTCATGCTTACCCCCGCTCCAGAAAACATTTATTATGGTTAGAGCAGAGGCTCCACGTTCAGAAGAAATAAAGGAAGAAAGCCTTTCTGAAAAAGCTTGTTAAATGTTAAATGCACTTCACGCTTTCTTTACAAAACTAGAAATCAGCCGGTTGTATATTAATTGGAAACGTCTTGGATAAAATAATATGCACAATACTTTTATACTTTTCTTTCCTTCGGAGTTTACTAGTTTACTTCTCACCTGCTTTCACCTCGTTTTATTGATAAGTAAGCATAATTAAAACTACATACGTTGGAATTTGGAATTGGAATGAGTTGGAATTTGGAATGTTTGAAGCCTTAACTGACTAGTACAATACAAACTATCTACGGATTACGCGATATACAATACACTTCGATCTAACGCATAACGTCGTCAGTATAGCGTCACAAGCATTTAAGATTTAGCAATAACAAGTTTCTAAGTTCGCAAGCGATTGGATTACTTTAAAATTAAACACAAAAGTAGCTAAATTACAACTACAACTACTATCCGCCTACTTGAAGATTTATCTAATTGGAAATTGGAAATATTGGAATGCACTATAAATGTCGTTCGCGTTAGGGTCGTGGCCGTATGCATTACGTTATACAAAATACAATTTACTTTTATTACTACTTTTCGGTTCTCATTTCGTTCTTGCTCATTAGTATAATACGTTTATGTTGTTCAACATGTTCCTGCTCCTTCTTCTACCGTCCTAAGCCTAGCCTAAAACCTCATCTTCATTTCATGCAGAAAAATATTGAGTGCAGGGCAGCACCACTATGAGAATCGAGAAATAAAACTTTACAAAACTATCAGCAGAATCGTGTAGTGGCTTGGCTTTGCCTGATAAAAACTTGGTAATAAAACCATACGGGTTAAACGTATGAACTTAAGTATATGAACGATCTCTCTGTTCTTTTCTTGTGTAAAGCGTAAAGCAAACGGAAAAAGGAATACGCAACAACAACGCATACAACAACTTAAAACGCTAGACGGAGATAACATTGCATTTTACTTTCCTCATGAAACTGCTGAAACCTAAACTCAAATCAATACCCCTAAAAAAG
Organism: Lepidocyrtus cf. sotoi NNG-2020; assembly: GCA_027744475.1. Classification (NCBI taxonomy): domain Eukaryota; kingdom Metazoa; phylum Arthropoda; class Collembola; order Entomobryomorpha; family Entomobryidae; genus Lepidocyrtus; species Lepidocyrtus cf. sotoi NNG-2020. The sequence continues at coordinate 5,661 of JAHZNJ010002323.1, forward strand.
CCCCACCATTACAACATTTACAACTATTCCTCGTCTCGTTGAATCTTCTTGGTTTCGCTTCCGTACGTTCTTCGCTGTTTTCTAATGTATTTTTTTGCACTGGCATTTTCTCTCCTCCTTCCTCCTCCGTGTCGCTCTCGCTATATCCAAAATCTAAAACGCAAAGGAATTGGAGATGGAGCAGGTGGTACGGTACGGTGGTTGCAGCAGGCAGACAGATAGCAGATTAAAAGTACGTACACTAAACAGCGAAACGAATCCTGTGGGAAAAGAGGGCAACAACGCAACACTACATATTCAAAAATGTACCAATTGTAGTATTATACCGTACAACTACAAGAGTAAAAGCGTAGGTAATTAGAGATACAAAAATAAAGCGTAAAGTTTCATATATTTCAAGAGATTAAAGCGATCGGCGATCTTCTTGGTTCTTGATCCTAATAAAGAATGTCAATATTATGAGACATTGGATTGGAATATGTCAATATTTCAATTCTCATACACGCCAATTAGTATAGTATAGTATTCTTTGCTTGAAAGGTGATTTAATGACGGTACATAGTACATACTAATGGTTACTTAAAATGACATTTTTCTATTCTCATCATTTTTTTCTTTAAAGCTAAAGAATTCGCAGAATCTTTTTCATGCCATTCCATTCTATTGTGTTTGCATCTTGTTTTGTCGGGCTCCAGCCGTAGCCCAAAGTTCAAAGTGAAACGTTATTGAAGAAACCTGATCTTCCTTTTCATAAAATAGAAAAAGGAAAAATGTACAAATGTATTTGAAGTTGCAACCTTACAGTCTTTCTCTGTCATTCCATTCCATGATGGTATTAAATTGATGATGATGAGTGAGAGAATCGAGAATCTAATTACTTAAATGTAACGTAAAAATTAGATGAATTGGATCTCTGTGTTGTTTTTGTCTTCCTTTGTAAGACATAAAGACATTTTGCCATAAAGTTCCTTATTACTTTATGCGGTTGGTTATTTTATTGGTTGGATTGGATGGAAGGAACTAATAACTAAAGATCTTCACAATGATCCTCTATAAAGCACATCATAGCAGCACATCAGTCAATCTTTGTCTATTTATACTTTATACTAAATTCTCAATATCAATCATCAATTAAATCGAAATCATGTTATGATTATGACCGAGAGGGGGAGAAGGAGGAAGGAGAGAACGGAAAATCGCAATAAAGTGTTTTGTTGCATCATATTTTTGTTTTGATTTTTCTGTAAAATGCACGCAAAAGCTTTAAAGAAAATGAAGCCACCACCTGCTTGAGAATGAATTTGTGAATGAATCATCCAACAAATTAAAACAAAAGAATGAAATTGTGGACTGTATGGATGGAAGCAAACAAGTAAACCTCCTTTTCACTCCTTCCAACGAACGCAAACGAACCAAACGCAAACAAAAAAACAAAAGATAAAATACAAGAAAAGTTTGCAAAAAAAAGTCAAATCCCATCCCAACTTTTCAAGTTCTAGGTCTTCTTTTTTCTCCCCCTCATTCGTAAGGCGTCGTCATTTTAAAATTATTCCTACTCATTCATTTCATATATGTACTACATCATACCATTCATACCACAAACAACTCGTTTGCGTCTTTGTTGTTCTTCTTTGCCCCCCGGTCCGACCTGACTGCCTGCATTTTGCATTACCCAGAGAACAACCCTTCGGTCTATAAACAACCAGTTGCAAAGTTCCCCAAATGAGAAGAAAAGGTGAGAAATGGCACACCGCAAGAGAGAGGTCTTTTTGAGTGTAGATCCATTCTTTTGAGTTTTTGCCTGATGGAACATTTCCTTGTATTGCTTCATTCAGTTTTATGTACATACTTCCCGTTGTTGTGAGACAGGAAAATGCACGTTTGTGAACATTTTGTAAAAAGCTGATTTAAGTTTTCATTTTCAAAATTAAAAACGTTACTTTGTAAAAAATTACAAAGCAACAAAGTACAAAACGCCTTGTTACGTAATTTTTTCAATTAGAAAATTGTAGGATTCAAACACAAACTGAGTCGGGTTACTCGGGTTTGATTTTTTTGGGCAAGCTCAAATCAGTACATCATCATATCAGCAGAGCAGAAACTTGTTAATTAACGTGTTGTTGCTGCAGATATTTGACTACAACAAGGAGGTGGAGCAAGAGAAACTACGACGAAGTAAGTTATATTTTAATTTTAATACTCTCTCTCGCCCTCGCCTCAGTAGCTCTTACTCTTTTTTCATTGCATCATCATCTCATCGTCTACAATTTAATAACGAAGCGAGTAAGGAGGGTTTGGCAAATTGACATACTTTTTTTCATTCACCATTCAATTCAGGATATATTAATTATGTTCATTAATCATTATACTAATGTAAATTGAATAGCAGTCGAGGTACAGACAGATGCAGCACCATTCTATTCTACAATTAAATTACCTATACGAATCTATCGAGCAAATACCTGACTGGTTCCATAATACTTTTTGTCTGTATAAACCTCGTTGTTGTACGAAATTACGAATGCAGGCAGGAGTTAATTAAAACGATGTTATGTACGTATTTTTTCGTTCTTTAGTTCATTCTCCCGAATGTGCACATTTATGTTCTTTTTCTTGTTTTTATGACATTAAATAATTGGCCAGACCAATTCTGCCGTGGTACTACGATACGATATGCGTATAAAAGTGAAAAGTTTTAGTAGGTATTAATCTACTTCCGGATGTTTGCTTTTACATTTGCTGACTTGTTTCGTCATTGCCATTAATAACCTTCTTTAAACTAATATCCTTTAACGATTTATTTATTGCTGACAAATGGCTTTGTCATTCATTTGTAAAAGAAGTAATAATTCATAAATCGTAATGTAATGATGATCTTTGTTTTTTATGCTTGTTTCAGGATTCACTGCAGCCACTCCAAGGATAGCCACACTTTACGAGCCAAAAGACGAGGTTGGTTGTCATTCGTCTTCGTCATAAAGAGGAAATTAATCTTCTCTCACAGAAAGCTGCAGAACGCACGGTCAACCAACAAGCAAGAGAAACTGAAACTTCATTCATTAGATTTCGCAGTAACCGAACCGACATATTCCATGAATCATCCTTCAATGGTCTGCGGGGCTGCTGTTATGTGAATTGTGAAATATTTGCATTGCATAATCTGAATGGACTGAAATCCAATGGAAATACGAAAGTCGCAGTAGCAGAGAAACAGATAGATCAGTTGATCAGTCAGAGTGCAGTTGAGTGTGGAACGGAGAGAGCGCTAATTTTACTACCTTGCCTTGTGGTGGTGGCATATGGTGTATGGAGAGGAAAGCGTGCTTGCTCGTTGAGCGAACCGATTGGTGGTGACTTTTAATTGTACTATAAGGAAGATTTAATAGTTTTTTCAAATTAACTGTAATATAAAAGTTTGAATTAGTCACCGAACAATTTTTCAGTATTTTCACCGTACCATTTACAAAAAGTTCACTACTATACAAATACTGACCCAGTTAGTGTGTGGATTGTGAAATAAATAGTTTTGATATAAATCCAGAAACAAATATCTTCATAAAAGCGACAACATGGCAGATGTTGCTGTATCGCCGACTCAAAAGGAGTCAAAGAAGTAAGAATAAAGGAATTCCAATTATTTGATTTTTATTAAATTCAAAAATTCATTTCATTCCTTGTAATTGCTCACGATACAATCAAAATGACAATTGCGAAAGAGATTTTTAAATTCAGTACGCACAGCGTCCAACGGTACACATTCTCCCCCTTATCCTCATCGATTACTACGTTCCGTCAGAGTTTTAGTCAGTTTAATTTTAAATATAATGCAGCATTTTGTGTTCGTAAAAAGACCGGAAGAAGTAATCTTCTTAATAATCCTTACCTCATGTTAAGCCAAGGCAATAATAACAATTATCAGCATAAAGTTTACCGGGGTTGTTGGACAGAGCAAGTGCGATTCTATAAAGTTGCACCAGTTCGAATGAGGTAAGGAAGACACCTTGTCAAATTAATCACAGCGATTTTGAATTTGTAATGTGATATTTTTGTTTTATTATAATGATTAGATTACAATTAGCTGATTTTTTATGTACTAATCTTATGATACGGTTAGGGTAGAAGTAGATTTCTTTCTGGACTTGACAACACGAAATGCTGCACAAAAGCGATGAATATATAATATTGTTTTGTTGCAATAATGTGAAAAGGAACAGGGATGAAATGAATCTTTAAAGCTAAAATAACGAATAAGTTTAATCGATTGGATTTGTTAACTTTACAGTGAATTAAAGCGAAGGCTAAAGCTGGAGCAAAAGGCGAAGGAAAAAGCAGAGAAGGATAGAGTAAAGGCTGAAGCTGCTGCTGCTGCTGGATCAGCAAATCATGTTGGTGATAAGGATAAGGCAAAGAAGACACCTAAGCAGAATGAAGAAGAGATATCACCTAATGTATGAATGATTTAAGATAGTTGTATTAGCGCATTATATAAGAATTGCGATAAATCTGCACCATTTTATGATATAAGGTCCTGTTGGTTATAATGTAATTAACTTTTTTGTGTTATAATATTTTAGGAGTATTATAAACTGAGAATTCAAACCATGCAGCAGTTGAAGGATCAAGGGGAAAATCCGTACCCTCATAAATATCATGTTTCGATCTCAATCGAAGATTTTATTGAACAGTACAGTCACCTTAAGGAAGGAGATATAATTGAGGATGTTACTCTTTCGCTGGCGGGTAAGTTACAGGCTGACATATATGATCTGAAAAGACAACCAACCCAGAACCACATTATCATAGTGAAAGTCAACAATTCAATGTTAACCTTTTTGTCCAAACAATAAGTGAGTATTTTCTATTAATCTATTAGTATTGATATTTACTGACGAATTGTGAATTTGAAATAATTATTTCTAATTTTAATAACTAATTAATTAAACTTATATGATTGTGGTTTAGCATATATACGAAAGTACTTTGACAGCCTCGGATTTCTTGAAGTTGAGACGCCATTGATGAACATGGTAGCTGGAGGTGCAACGGCGAAGCCATTTGTAACGCATCACAATGATCTTGACGTTGATTTGTTTATGCGTATTGCTCCTGAATTATACCTTAAGGTGCGTGCGTTTTATTTTTATGTTTACCCTTTATATAATTTTTTTAATAATAAAATTACTTAAGATTAAGATTATTACTAGTCAATGAGAAACGATCGTTTTTTTTCAGATGTTGGTTGTTGGAGGATTCGATAGGGTTTATGAGATCGGAAGGAACTTCAGAAATGAAGGAATAGACCTTACGCATAATCCCGAGTTTACTATGTGCGAATTCTATATGGCTTACGCTGACTACAATGATGTAATGGATATGACGGAAACGCTTCTTTCTGGTATGTACCGCTAGCGATTAACTCGTTGACCATAACACGCATCATGAATCATAAGTTGAAGTATACCAGAGGGAAGCTCGCTGTAAAAGGTCGCGCCCGGCTAACAACGCTTGAATAAGTCATTAGGTGTATGACTTTTACGTTAAGCTACGCCGCGGCGAACCTTTTATAGCAAGGTTCCGTTTGGTAGAGATTTAGTGGTGATGACAAAGATGACGAGTATGACAGCCACGCATTAACTTCTGAAGTTGTTTTTGTCCTGGAGGTTTTCTCTAAGGATAAACTTGTTGTCAGAAGTGTGGTAGAGCTGATTTTATTGAGGCATTTGTCTGAACTTCCCAATGCACAAATATTATAGCAGATAGAGATATATGTGCTTACATAATATAAAATCAATACCCTAGAACCTCAAATCAATAATACAATATATTTTTTATTTAGGCCTTGTCAAGTCAATCTTTGGAAGTTATAAGTTTAAGGTGCATCCTGAGGAAGGAAAGGAAATTGAAATTGACTTTACGCCACCGTTCAGGAGAATGAGAATGTTGCCGGAATTAGAAAAGGAGCTTGGCGTCTCACTTGGTAAGAATAAGAATAAAGGTAGTAATATTGAAGTCACATAGTAGCATTACAATTCTACTAGCTAATTATAATAATAGCACGTTTCTCATCGTTCTATCGTCATAGGGTCTTATGAGCAAATCGGCTCGCCAGAGTCACTGAAGCAACTTTCTGACCTTTTAACTAAACACGGTGTGGAGTGCACTCCCCCAAGAACCGCAACACGGATGCTCGACAAGCTGGTAGGGCATTTCTTGGAAGAGCAATGTTACAATCCTACTTTTATATTGGATCATCCTCAAATTATGAGCCCTTTGGCCAAGTATCATCGTTCGGAGAAGGGTCTTACGGAAAGATTCGAACTGTTTGTTATGCAAAGAGAGGTATTTTGATTAACTCCAAAAACGTATTTGAAAAAATTAACTTTTCTCAAAAATCTAAATATTTATGCATTGTTTGATAATCAGCTCTGTAATGCGTACACCGAATTGAATGATCCTATCGTCCAAAGAGCACGGTTTGAACAACAAGCGAAGGACAAAGCAGCGGGTGATGATGAAGCTCAAGTTGTCGATGAAACCTTTTGTAATGCGTTGGAATTCGGTTTGCCACCTACTGGAGGTTGGGGCATGGGAATCGACAGACTGACCATGTTGCTTACCGACTCATTTAATATTAAGGTCAGTATTTATGGAATCATTTCAAAATTGGCTTTTTAATTTAAAAAGCTGGTATATAATGTATATACAAAAGATAGGATAGTTAGTAAAGTGGTGATGACAAAGATGACGAGTATGATAGCCACGCTATAACTTCTGAAGTTGTTTTTGTTCCCGAGGTTTTCTCTACGAATGAAATTGTTGTCAGAAGTGTGGTAGAGCTGATTTTATTGAGGCATTTGTCTGAACTTATTATTTGAGAGCAATAGCAGTAGTACCCGTCCTCGGAAGATCGTTTAAATAGGGATTTACTAACCAATTTTTAATTTTTTGTTTCAATTTCAGGAAGTACTTCTGTTCCCAGCGCTCAGGCCAGAAGATAACAATCCAACTAGGCAAAATCAGGGAGCCGAGGAATCATCTCAACCAGCTAAGGCTTCGTAGGTTTATCTTATCAAGGATCAAAGGTTATTTAAGGATTAATTATGTAGCCTTTCTCTTTTTTACGACTAAGCACTACATTACACTATAATGTATAAAGTACGACAAATTAAATAATATTTGTATTGTATAATATTCTATTAATAAAACCAATGATCGCTAATCGATTAAGTTAGTTTATTTATCAATCTGGAAAGACGTACTTTTACAAACATGGTTTATTTATTATTCGATGTCACTCTTCATTGTACAATAAAATATATATTCCTAAATAAATACTTGGTATCGGCAATTATTAATTATTATGTAATAATGTAATGTAAAACTTCCAAAAAGTTCGTAACTAATCTTGCATTCTGCCAGCAAGTGCAATTCTTTACTCGTTTTCTAATGATTTACCAGTGATTTCTTTAATCTTCAAGCGTTTTTTAGATCGCAGTAAGTAGGTTATTATTTCAATAATTAACCTCTAGATAAATGTAGTTTCATTAGGTTGTTTGTTCCGTGAATGCATTTAAAAGCTAATTTCAAGTTGTAACAAAACTAGATCAAAGTCCTGCTAATTAATTGTAATTGAGCTGAGTATTATGATATCGCAAGTTAATAATTTGTTTGCATTGCAACTCACATTAATGATGCTAATCCTAAATATTACATGAATATGAATGTTATGTTAGTAGTGGTTGTGAATGAAATACTCGTGAAGATTAAATAAAGACGATAAAAATTACTGGTACAAAAAAGTCTTTGATCCATACATCCGCAAATAATAAGCTTGTGTAGCACTCATTTTGATTCTCATTGTGATCAAAATCACGAACCCGACTTTAGGTTTTCATTAAAGCAATTCGTTTAGGTAGAGTTCTCGATTGTCACCAGTCTCAAGCTAAAAATAAAAATTATGACATAAGTAGTGATTTAATTTGTTGCCATGTTTTGCCAGCTTGTTCGTCGTTGAGTTTTATTCGAGAAGTCACTCAAGGAGGCCATTCTTACAATTACAATTGAATGATGTTGTCATGGATTGACATTCAAAATCCAATTAGGTAGTCTCAAATTAAAGGTAAAAACAGATTCGAAGCAAATGAATTTTTGCAATTTTTAGATCTTCACATTTTACGGAATTCGCTCAATCCACGATCAATGTCACTCTTTTCTTCTCTACATTCTGCGCACTGAACTGTACAATTCTAAACATGAGCCGGTCTTCTTCTTTCTCTAGCATTAAATCTTTCGACGCCCCACGACTCAGACCTGGAGCGCCTAAGCAGCAGCAACAGAAGCAAGTGAGAGTGAATGACATGAAACGAAGTAAGCCCTCCTTGAGTGAGGCAGGAAATGCTGAAGGCTTTGGCGACTCCTCCAAGTCCAAAGTCCAGAAGACACTTCAACAATCCCCCTCTCCTGTGGAAAAGTCTGATGTGAGGAGACAACGTTCAGATCCCGTGCTTACGATTAGCAGGACAAAGACTGAAACTGAAGGAGAAGGGACCCAGCTTTCCAGCCCCAGCGCTGCTGTTAAGCCTGCAGTTACTCATTCAAGCTCACGAACTGGAACAACCGCTAACAACGGATCAACTAGGAAACAACTATCTTCCATCGTCGTTGTCAATGTTGGACCCAGCTTATCCAAGGAAAATGAACGGAAGTCATTGGAGGATGAAGTAATCTGCGAGACACTAAAGAATGACGATCAGCTACGTTCCCTGTGCACTTCAATTGGCCTCAGTCTCCACCCAGATACCTTAGTAGGACCTATCGAGAAAGGACAAATAATCATCGGGGTGTTGCAAGACAGTCTTAATGAGCTCATCAAGTTGAAAGTTCGGAAAGCAGAGATGAAAGGGAAAATATTTCACTTACAACAAAGTGGACTAGATGCAGCCATCAGAGCCTTAGAAAATGCTGATCGTTCTTTGAAAACAATGAAGGCAAGTAAGGAGCCACTCCTTGCGCGAAAGCTAAGCTCCGAATCTCTGAAATCGACTTCTTCGCAATCACAGCAGCAAATGCAGATGCAATCTCATCTCCATCATAAGCAGACACAACGCGTCATAAAAATCTTGTCGTCTACTAAAGAAAAGTTTGATAATATGGGAAATGGCTTGGAGAAATTCATGACGGGACTATCATTCCTTTCTACTGCTACTGCAACTACTACACGAAGTGGATCATCATCTTCTCCTTCCCGTCATCAGTATTCAGCAGTATCCTCTTCCTCGAACAATAACAGCAGTACCGCCACCGCCACTTCCTCTAGGAGGACAACTGGAATATCTTTGCTCACAGGACCGGCTACACCGTTGAATACTGCTGTATCTTCTACTAGCAACCGTTGCAAAGGCTCGGTTAGCTCAACCTCTGTCGGAACCGGAAGCCGCAGTAGTGGGAATAAAGCAAAAATTCTGTTATAAATCTTGCTTTGTCGCTCAGCTTACTTTAGCTTCAACAATTCCTTTTATGAAACTAATAAAATAATAATAATACATAATTGTAAATTAAATTACATAATAAGACATATCTACTTAAAGCTAATTAAATATATGCAGTCGCAAAATGTAGAGAAACTTTGATGATTGATCATTTTAAACGAGCATGATTGCTAATTCAAGTCAGTTAAATAAAAAGAGCTTGAAAGATTTGATTTAATGTAATGTTTTACTTTTACTACTAATTTTATTAATTTAAGTGGCCAATAATTTATAAAAGTTACGTTTTTCACAAGTGGATTTTGGTTTAAGTTTAAATTGATAATCTTAAGTTAATCTTCCAGCTCCTTCGTATAAATCGATTTAATCGATCGAATATAAATTTTGAAAACGCAGCCATTAAATCCATTTTCGTGATTTATTAATACTCCAAAATTAAATTCTGAATTCCTTATTTTCGGTTTAGATAGAATTGTCTCTTCTCGAAAAATGTTTATGCAGTTCCAAAACTCACTTTTTCAGATTCAGAAACTCAGCAGCCAGCTCGCGTGAGCAAACAAAATCAAAGAACGACCGACCGAATAAAAAAAAGCAGCAGCAGACAAACATGAAATACACATAATGCAAAATATACAAAATACAATGCAAAGAAAAGCGAACGATAGGAAGAGTGCGAGTGTTGAGAATTTGAGATCCTCACGGAGCGTGCTTTAAACCTTTATGTCTAAAAACATACAAACAAACACTAAAAGTATAAACATTGTTGAACAGGAACAGGAAGGAATTGGATTCAATATTATTCCCCACGGAGGAATGAAATTAGTATTAGTAGTAAATTAGTTTTTAAAAATACTAGCTATTCAAATAATAACGGGCATGAAATTCTTAACAATTAACTACACACAACCAAGTTAGGTTTGTGGTCAAAAAGTTTCAAACGGTCGAAGTCAAGATGTAATCATTATGTAATAAACCACACACAGGAGAAAGATAGAAACAAACAGTGATTGTTAATTTTTACATGTACATAAAAAAAAGTGCTTTTAAATCAATTTTAGGATGTAGTGGAGGACATTGAAAAAAAACAACAAAGATAACGGTAAAATCATATTTATAATTTATATGCTATATTTGTATACTCGAGAATATCTAAAAAGCCACAGTAAATTGTTGTAGCTTTTGACTATATTTTATTACTTTTTTTTATTAGATCTTACCTCTGACCAGTTTGATGGCTTGATGTTGATAATTATTGAAGTATTTATGATGAAATGGAGCTCCATTACGAAGACGGAATGCACCACGAAATCGAACGGGGGATTCATGCGCACATAGATCCACCGTCTGTGGAGGATGTTTATGCAGAGGGATCATGTGAAGGAGGATGTTCAGATGTGGATTCGAACGGAGTCTCGGATGATAAGTTGTCAACGAATGCAATCGGATTAAGTGAAAACGGTAGTTCAGATTATGATTTAAATGAAGATGATTTCGAAGATGAGGAGGATGACGAAGAATATGAAGACGAGTCAGGCGAGGATGACACCACAGCATTAATTGATGATTTACAAACAAAGTTTGGAAAACTTGTTGCCCTAAAGATCAAGGAAGTTGAAGAATTTTTCGATGATGCCGCCACATTCCAAAAGCTTCTTTCCCGGTCAGTACCTGTTGCGGAAGCACAACAGCATGTCGGCAATTCTGGTGGTGGTGCTTCAGAATGTTTAAACGTGGAGGGAGCTGGTGGTGGTGCTGCTGCTGATGAGCCTCCACTTGGTTTTGGCTTGAACTCGAACTCGAAGGACAACGCAGGAAGAGCTCCAAACAAATGCACTATTACTAGCAATAATGCTTCAGCAAGCAATCCTCCAAAGCTCATAAGCGTTAGCACCCAGACAGACATCCCTATTTCACTTTTAACACAACAAAGTCTGGGCGATCATCCTGTAGTAAAGGAAACAGACGAAGAAGAACCCCCTAAGGATCCTCCTGAAAAGGCACGATTGGAGATCAGTCAATTACGTGATGTCCGCGACTCCCTCGTCACTCAACGGCAACAGCGGGCAGCAGAGCTCAAACAAGCGAAGGAACACAAACCTGACCACGAGTTCAATTTAGAGGAAAGTAAAGTTTTCGAAGTGGAAGAAGCTATCGAAGCGGTGGACACAGTTATCGAGTTTAAAAATGAGGTGGTGTTGGGGAAGCATCAACCAAATGAACCATTATCAGTTAGCGATACTCTAAATACGGTGCCGGGATCAAATGAAGCAGAGTTAGTGACGAAGTTAGATACTTTGACAATCAATGAACTGAGAAGACTTTTGTGTGTATTTTTCTCCAAAGTTGTCGAGCTGAGGAGCTCTTCCAAGAAACTAGAGAAGCAATTGGAGTACACGGAAAATCTCCATGATCAATCTAAAAGACGCTTGGATCGTGAACAGAAACATTTGAGAGAGATGCACGCAGAATATCAAACAAGGATTCGAATGGTTCTCGCCAGCAACAATACGAACTCCCCTGCTTACTCATGTTTCAAAAGAATGGATGAGCAGTTAGCCGCAGCTCACAAAAAGCAACATGATTTAGAAAGATCTCTGACGGAACTGCTGGTCAGACATGGTTATCTTGTAAATGGCGCTGACTATGATGTTAAGCAGGTCGTTAAAATGCTTGGAATCGAAAGTCAACTAGCTGGTGGCGGTACAGGCCCTACACAAACTCGAAATCAACCTGGGACAGATAGGGATAGAGATAGAGGACAGCAAGTAAACGCTCGTTCTCGTTCAAGTAAAGGTAGCTCTAATCTGGATCGTAGACGGAACGGAAGACAACTTGATGGCCACGAACTATCCCGAATCCATCGAGACACTCGATTAACTGATGGATGGGAGAGGGAACATAGACATGCCCTACAGCAACAGCCTCATCCTCCCCCAACTGCGGAAGTCCGACGTGAAAAGCGTAAAATCATTATTCAGCCCAGCAGTGGAGGACACCCTTCCTCCCACGGACATGGACATAGCAGTCACCAAAATCATCATCATCAGCAGCCATCCTCCGGCCATGGTTCTCACCATCATGGTTACAAATGAAGTTCATCTAATTAGATTATTTAGATTCATGTAAAAAATATACTTTCTAGCTTAGTCAATAGTGTTGATTATGCAGGCTGTGGGAAAATACGCTTTTCTGGAAATTCATCTTTGCCTTCTTTAACTGTTACAATAGAATAAAACATAATAAATCTGAAAGAAATATTTTAAAATCTTTAAATCCAATTATGTAGGCAACTATTTACTTTAAGAATTACTTCGATAAAATATTGACACGTATTTAAGTACGTTATTATACTTAAATGTTTTAGATCTGACAATGAGCTTCCAATTTATAAAGTGCAATTTAAAATAACTGTTTTTATATTTATGTATCTAATAAAAAATCAACTCTCGTATTTAACTTGTAAAAAGATGAAACGTTTAAAAACAAGAAATTAAGCAAGAATAAAACCATTGTTAAGTACTTCAATAAAAACCTTCAATTACAAGAGTAACAGTAATATGATCTCGTTAAATTGTTAAAAACTCATCTGAAGATTGCATAATAAATCAAAAAAAGAACAAAGTTTTGCGGTGCCTATATAAAAGAATCAATCAGCGCAGCATCCGCGATCCGCGTACTATATCGGCATGGCATAATATTATAACCAAAAAATGGAGAAAGGACAGAGTTGCTTTTTGGGGCTCTTTGGATGGAAAAGTAAAAGCACGACAGTCAGCTGCTTGTATGCTTAGGTGTGTGCATTTTTTCCCCTTTAATGCATTTTTGCTCGTTTGTATTTTGTATTGCATCATTCATACTTGCTCCCGCTCGTAATCTGCTCTGTTGATGGATAGGTCAGCTGTGGACTAGAATTAAAATTTCTTGTAAAGTATTAACTGATTATTTATTGAGCCAGTAGTGTAGCAAAATTAAATATACTTTGGAACACCGTTGCGGACACAGATCTTTAAGTGACACGTTCTCAAGTTCAAGTACAAAAACAACAGCGCAACCGGAACAAAAAAAAACCTTCTAAATGTTCTTTTCTTTTCTTCCAGCATGTAAGTTTTTCTTGTATGTATTTTCATTTTAATTTCTCTAATTGTTTCAGTTTTTGAATCACTCTGTGAGCAATAATGTCTTCCCCGAATGATTCCGGCATGGAAGAGGATACTGAACAGGAGTCGTGCACTTGTTTGGAAAGGATTTTGAAACCACTTACCAAAAGAAACGTTATTCATCATTACATACCGTTGGTCGGAGGAGCTTGTTATACTTTGATGAGTGTTCATGTCACAAAACCGAACCTTTTCAGAAGGTTTAAAATATATTTTCAATATTTATATCTTATATCAATCATATAATCGCAAACATTTCACTTTTAATATTTAAAGAATATTGCATTGAGTTAATGTTTTTTCCTTCATAAACAGAATTTCTGCTTCAGACCCCATCAACGTTCTGCTATCCGGAAGCTTAGCGGGCACGTGCTTGTACATTTATGACAGGAAGCACCTGAAATCAGCAGCGCTGCAAGGAAAGGAAAAAATTACGTACAGGTTGGTTCAACGATTTGCAAGCGACAAGAAAAGTATTTTACAAAAACGACCAAGTGCCTATAGTCTTTCACTAAAGTAGCAAATGAATTAACGCACTTTATCTATGAAAAAAACAGTTGATAAATTATAATATTAAACCTATTTTCAGCTTATTTTCTGCCGGGTTATTCAACTTGGGATCTGTTTTGTTGTGGGCCATGATAAGATCCGGTATGGTTTTTCTTCAGTCTTCTCCATATTAACAAACTATCTATATGAACAGGTCTTGTTACTGTCAATAATACGAAAATGAAAATATTATGTAACTTAATTATATTTCCGGTATCAGCAACCACCAGTCGTGATGCGGCTGTCCAAACAGCTCGGGTTGTTCTAGCTATCGGCAGCTCAGTCTTCTTGGCAAAGACGGGAATGGACTATTTAAATGCTATTGATTCACAAGTCAGCACACCAACAAGGAAATAAATTGTTAAAGTTGATGGGGGAAATGAATAATATTTTGTTTAAAAAGTACTGATAATGACACGTTGGTGTTTTGTCTGTTAAAATGATAGAATCTCGAAGAATCCTTTAATGTAGTGAACGTTATAAAATACTAAAATCTATTGCTAAAATTGTAGCTTCTTACACACTACTCGAGCTTCGTTTCGTTCATTTTTACCCATTTAGTGAATCAAAACTTTCCATCGAATTTTGTCTTCCCTTTACTAATACTAATTTGGAAAACTAGCTCGTTTAAAAAGATGGTAATAATAATAATTCCTATGATAGATGGTGATACGATAAAGATATGGTAGTGAAAGTGAATATTATTATTAGGTTTAGTTAGTGACAAGGCAATAAAACTATTGATTTTATTATTTATTATGAATTATGAATAATGATTCGTTCGACAGATGTTGTTTTGACTAGTTGATATCATGTAAGTCCTTGATTCTGAATTGATATAGATATTGTGGTTTGTAAAAACAGTTATTATTATGATTTTGGAATGCGATTTGAACAAAGAATTCGTAATGGTTTGGGCTTGGATTTGGATAAGCCCATAATAGTAATTTAAAAGTAAAACGAAAAGCCTATAATATTTATCTTTTTAAAGAAAATGAAAATGCCTACTTTTATGAAATCATAAACTTGAATATTTAATTAGAAATGTTAAAAGCAAATTAATAAATACTCAGATTTGTTTGACAGTTAAAATAGTTAAAATGGATGACGACTTCACGACGAGCATATTTTCATGTCCATAATCAGCCAAAATCAAGCAGTGAATAAAGCGGTGTGACGGCTCAGTTCAAGTAGTACCCATCTACTACTGTTTTATTATTTAGGTAATAATAATAATATAATATAATAATAATACATTAATTTTTTAATGCCACAAAGGTTGTCACAAACTGCATTTCAAGTTGCTACACGCATATATCACAAATGTAATTACAAGTTAGAATGGAAGGACACAATCATATAAAACCAGTATACGTTTAGCCGCTACACTACAGTATTAGTCGAATGTCTTTACTTATCGCATTTTTTATTTCAGTTTGTAGCAATTTGTTCCCAGTAATGTCCAGTTCTTCACAGTTTTTAAGAGCACGGAATGGTTCCACATTTTTTAAGGCGTTTCCGCTTATATTTACTTTTATATAAAAGCACATCCGTTCCGGATAGTACAGGGCAGTCAATCCTAAAGCAGAAAGATTCAGCGGGTTGTCATAAAGTGCAGTGGATGATGTGGATTTCAATTCTTCCATTAGCTTCCACTCAATTAAATATTTCGAACCTAATAAAAGATTCAATTTACAAAAATTATATGAAATAGGTAGGTAGTTAATTTAACTGTGTTTTGAATTTAATTGTTACTTACGTAGATCAATATAATAATTTATCCGCTTCGAATCCAGCTTAATTAAATTGTCCAAGTTCTTCAAAATTTCTTCCTTGTATCCAACAAAATCGATCATTCTCATAAGCATTATAATGGTGGAAACTGGCCCTGAATACAAAATAATCATATTATTTTCTCAATGATTTACTTTTTATTCAACGACCTAATATTTTGTCGAATCAATAGATGAAATAGAAGCTGCAACCTTATTAATTTACTGCGACTTACATTTGATATCTGGTTCCAATTCCTGAAGTTCTTGAACCCAGACCAATTCTTCTTTTAGCAGTGTTTGCAATTTATCATTTTTCATCTAAAGGGGAAAATATTTTTGCGTAAAAATACATCTACTTTAAAAAAGCTCTCCAAACTATTGTGAAATACCTGTGTCTCTACATCAAAATATTGCGGAAATTTTATCACGCAATGGCCTTGATTCAATAACAGCTCTCCTGATTCCATATTTCGCATTATATCCTGAGTACCCTGTAAAGAAAGACTTTCCACTAGCCCAGAGAAAGAATACTCCCACAATTTGGAACGGGTATTAGACCATGGATTAGTCCATCTTTGTTGGTTTGTACTGTCACCATCATCACTCGGTCCACCACTTCCTTGGCTTATCTTGATTCCGATTTTCGAAGGATTTAGTACGTTAAAATCAAAGACTACAATACATTTATCTCCAAGCAGTTGAACTCCGATGATGGAAGGGCTCTCTACAAGAGAACAGTTATTTAGAGAAAGAGAAAATAGAATAACCGGACACAGAAACCTGACAAAATAATTCTTAATAACCTTGAGAAAGTTGAGATTTTAACAGCCATCTGTGATAAAACCAAGCGGATTGATCTTTTGGATCTGTAAACACTGCATTCCTTATAAGTTCTAACTCATCGTTCAAGTAATCCCTGTTTAGTTGTGGTAACAGCTTTGACCGAAGATGCCAGGATGAAAAGTTGGAAAAGTTAGAGGATATTTTTTCTGTTGTGAAGTCAAACTCTTGTTCCAAAGTAAGCTCGGAAGAGTTTGTCAGCACAAATCGGCGATAGTCCCATCCATGAACTGTAGAAAGTCAAAATAAAGAATTGAACCACTTTTAAATTAAATTTAGCTCAAAAGGCTTCACGATAAATGAAATACAATGGGTATCTTACAGTTTCTATCATCGTATTCCAAGTACTTTGCACATAACTTTAGCTCGGAGGCTGCTTTTACGAAGTCTGTTTCTCTCATAAGCCAGTAGCGGTGATGCCATGCGCCGTATGATTTCGGGTTGTTTTTTAAACAAAACTCTGTGAATTCTAACTCCTTTGGAACTACTCCATCGACAAAATTCTTGTAACTATACAGAAAAGATAATATATGTAAATAGAGCATATTAATTAATGACAGAAGAGCCGGTGACCAAAGCTGATAAAAACTAGACAAACTTACTTTGCCTGCTTCAGAAGAGTAAGCACTTCCTTTCTGATATTCCACAAAGTTCCAATATCCGGATTCGATGCTAAAACTTGTCCCGTGATTTTTAAAAGTTCTTCGTCCATCTCCTTGCTCGCTCTCTATGTAAAATATTTTAAATGAGCTTATCACTGAAAGAATTAAACTTTTTTTAAATGTTTCTGAACTTCAACTATTTATGCAGACCTTCTCAAAAATTCGTCCCATTGCATGTCGATAAGCAGCCACTTTCTTTGCGTGCTCCTTTTGTTTTACGGCTTCCTCCTCCTCTGACCTTTCCTTCTTCTGTCGCCCGTGCTGAAATAAAATTAAATACATAGACATAGCGTTGAATATATTGAAATTAAATAAAATCTACTGCAGATTTTTCACTGAATTTTCACCATTGTCTTATCATTCATCAATCATCATCAATCACGTACCATTGCTGTTAAATTTTATGTAGCAGCGATTTCCGTGTAAAGTCCAAGTACTCTTCTGCTTCTGCCAGTCCCTCACTTTAATCCTTCATTTACCCTTCCCTGTGCGTTAAGAAAGGTCTCGCCTAGGCGTCTAAAATGCAGAATAAAGCATTTTAATAATGCAGTAGTAATAAAATGACTATATTTAAGTTCAATGTTAGCATTCACCGATATTCACTTAAAGTTGAAAGTAATCAATTACTAATTACCTAATTTACTACTACACAACTTTACACTACATATTTATATAGCCAACATGGATTTCTTCAAAATTCAAATGAAATACAAACTTAAGCAGCTTAAGCTTAAGTCGATACAGTTCTTTATGCGAGTTCGTCAAAAAGTTTTAATCATTAATCGGAGTTGTTTCTTTTACAATTAACACTTTTAACACTTAACGGTTATGATTACGCAACAACTTTGACACAACAAACATCAGCAAACAAAACACAAACGGTGAAATTGCAATTTGCCAACTGCTGAGGCTGAAGCAATGCAAATTACACAGGTAGACTGCCAGACTAAAACCTATGACGATGTGTCAGTTACAGAATTACTTCACTTTTGTACTGTTCATGTTCGTTTTGCAAAAGCAAAGCAAAGTTGCATAAGATAAAGAAACATCATCGCGTTATTCGCGTTTGCGATCGTATTGTTTACTTTGCATGAGAATGATTCATCTAAAAATGCATTTTATGTATTAGGATTTCCCAGATGAGGTATTTTCATATCTTGTTCTCGCAGCTGAGATCTTTCTTTCAACAAATCACCTGAGCAAGCTGCTGGGAAAAAGCATTTTGCGAAGTTATGTACAACAACAACCAACGACAACGACACTTGCTTGCACTTGCACAGACAGACTAAACAGCAGCTAGGCAAATAGAGAGAAGTTCATTCGATTAAATTGCAAGTTTTCTGTGCAAATTACGGTTGTTAGTTTTTATGAAACTTCAACTTTTTAATTGAAAATTCTTCACTGTGAAGCTTGGCAACTTTGCAGATTTGATTTGAGCTACAGAAACCCATTCCGAGTTTTGGCAGGAGAAACGGGGCAACGGGGTTAGCTTTTAAAATAGTTCAAACAAACCCTTTTGTGTTTTGTAATTTTAAAGTTTTTAATTAAATATTTATCCTTCATTGTTTTTTCTCTTTGGTGTAGCTTTATAGCTTTACTGTCCTAACTAACCACAGAGACTTTTTGCTGCCAATGAGGGATCGGCTTCAAATTTTTTATAGAAGTAGGAC
>JAHZNJ010002324.1:0-11629 GCA_027744475.1 Lepidocyrtus cf. sotoi NNG-2020
ACCACACACGTTCTTACAAAAGCTAAATGCTGAAAGACCTCTCTTCACTTGCACAAAATTGTTGTTCTTCCTTCAAAAAATATTGTTTTTGCTATTATCATCATTTTTATTTTCTGCACTTTGCTTTTTTACTATTTGCGTAGATAAAATTAGCCATATTATTATTTTTTTCAAAGGATTTGTGTTTTTTTCACACGGCGATTTTCCATGCTCATTCACAATGATTGAGCAGAGGTTGAATATCCCCTTCTTACTTACTTTTAGCTTTGGACTATGAAGGAAAGACGAAATTTCTATTTTGAAAGGGTAACAATAAAAAAATTCTAAATTCTCTTTATGAATATGACAAAGTTTACTGTTGAATTCAATTTAAGTTGACAAGCGTAATGAAAACAACGGAATATACTTTTTAAAAAAGAGTGAATTCATTCCTGTTATTATTATTAAACGTTCTTTTAGGTGGCGGTGGTGGTAGTGGTGTCAGGAGAAATGCACTGGCACTGATGATACATGTTTAAAAAACCATGCAGTCAAGTGAACTTGGAAAAAATAAAAACCGGAGAGAAATGAAATGATATTATCAATGTCATTTGACATTTCTGTGAAAGCTCAAAAGGAGACGAGAGGAGAGAGCAAAAAGGGTGCACATGATGATGATGAAGCTTCCATAATATGTGGTGGGGATATTATTATTAGAAAATGTAATTTTGCATTTCTTTCTCTTTTATCCTTTTGCTCATATTACTAAATGACTGGGACTTTTCTTTCTTCTGTTATTTTTCCCCATAATGAAAAAAAATCGGGCCGACTCACTTCGTTACACATGGGTGCATCTTTTGCCTGTCTGCCATGCCATCAAGCCATGCCATGCCATGTCATTTGCTGGGATGATGTCAAGTCAAAGGAGAAATGAGTGAATGGGAGACGAGGAAAAAAGTCAACATGTCATCATCATAATCATCATCATTATTATCGTCTAAATAAAGTAAGTTTTTATAGTAGTTTTGTTCTGCAAGTCAAAATGAAATTGTCTTTTATATCGTCATACAGCCACTTCCGACTTTGCATTAGGTACGTAAATAAACCCCCCGAAAAAATGAGGAGCATTCATTTTATGTCCGTTTTGATACGGACTTTGACTTGACATTCGCTCAAAATGTCACCTTAAATGTCAAATGGTAATGGCAAAGCCAAGATAAAGCCAGGATGAGAAACGGCAACAACGGCGATAGTGGCATACGGGGCAATATCTTTATACCTTGCAAATACAAGTAAATTTTCCTTCTTCAGATTCAGATATTAAATTACACGTCTTTCTCTTTGTAATAAACTTTAGGAGAGATGAGAGATCATGATTTCTGGTGTGGTAGGTGAATGTCAATAAAAACCCCAACATAACTACCTTACCTTACCCTTTTCCCTCTTTCTCTCAAGTATATAGTAAGCCAAAGAAAAAGAAACAACGATGCAGGAAAAAATTGGCTTTAATGACACTTGTTATTACACAAAATCTTTGTAAGCAAAATAAATAATAATTTGCTGCTAATGTAGAAGAAGAAAAAGCCACGAAAAATGAAAAATAATCCTTTCTGCTCTGCTGTCTTCTTGTCTTCTTTAAGTCTAGTAATAGAAGAACGTTCTCATTGTTGCACCAACAATGCTATTATTATTATCAGTTGTTTACACACATTCATAATTCCTCCACTTCACCGTCGTAGTAGCATTGCCGATTTCGATTGATCAAGTATTTGGAATTGTCTACTATTACGGTACGGAGGAACGGAATCGTAGAAGTAGTGAAGCCACGTCGTGATTGGCAAATTATATTCACTCCTCGTTTGCTCATCGTGATGATAATGATGAAGTTGAGAGAGAAAGAAAACGAGAGAAAATGAAGACTCAACTAAAGAGGGACTGGTCATGCCCATGCCTATTCATAAAAGTACGCTTGTTCTTCGGTGGTAGTAATCATAATAATAATCATAATCATCAGGGAGAGAAGAAAGAATAGATTGAAGAAGAGATAAAAAATGTACAGGTGGAAATGGATACCTTTGCTCATTCTGGGTTCGCATTATTATGGCTTATCGGTGGTAGTAGAGTGGTGGATGTATGGATTATGGATAATGATACAGTATTATTAGAGAAATATCGACTGGTCGTGTCGTGTCTCTAGAACTCAATATTATCGTTTTATAACAAGAAGGAGAAATAAAATCCATATATCACCCAATATACACACCACAACAACCACCACACCATACCAGATGCATTCTTTTTAGAAGAAAAATGAATAGTAAGTAAAGTAAAAACAGGAATAATTTTCCATTCTTTTTCTTGCTCATCATCATTGTCCTCATACCAGTAATAACACTAATATTTCACTGTTTGTGGCTAAGTTTGCTAATAAATGACTGCAATAATGAAGTATAAAAAAGCAAACTTTAACAGATTTCTTGAAAATAAAAATGTATGAATGAAAGGGCTAGACTAGCTCCGCACATTTTTGCCAAAGAAAAGAAATGTTTATTGGCTAAGATTGGGATGTTGATCACGATTTATTACGACGGAGGATGGTTGCTTTTGGAATATATTTGTTCATGTAAACGTACAATTTTTTGGCAAAAATATAAAAGTGCATTCGCTAGGATTTTTGTCTGTGTGTAGAGATATATCATAATCAAAGTCAAAATCAAAACCAATGCCTAAAAAATGAATACAAAACAAATAAACAATGTACGTAGGTATATTAGTATATATACCTATTGTAAATTAATGATTAGTTTTGCCTATAAAGTCAAATAAAAATAAAAAGATTTAATTTATGGCCATATTCAGTAGAATATTTACTTTTGAGGTAAATACAAAATCTTTAGTTCTCTAGCTTTGCTTAAAGAAATTGAGATGTCAATGTTGAATTTTTCCCCTAATTGGATTTGGTTCATTGATTAGATTTAATCAAACCACAACAGATTTGCATCAAAAGCAAAAAAATCTCGAAGAATTCATGATTTTATTTTAGTTTCTGTGTGTAATTTTTTGTAATTCATACTGTGACTACTGCACGAAAATTTTACAGATAAAAGTTAAGAAAGAAACGTTTCATTTGTTTTCTTTGTCATACACACACAAACTTCCTTTCTCTCTCCCTATTCAATATTCAACTTGATACTCAACTATCATTTTTATTCACCAACAAAATAAGTAAACATAAAAAATGTTAAATTGCTATTTGTTGTTGTCGGTAAATGTATGTATGAACGTAGTACAGAGAATGTACGGGGTAAGTAATAAGACTAGTTTGACAGTGATTAATGGTATCATCACAGCAGCAGCTAGTATATAACGCATCCTATTTTATAAATGAGAATAAAACGCATTCATTTTACGCGATATAATGCTTACTTAAAATAGAAGGGAAATCAAACAGAGGGTTTCCCTTCTCCAGTCAACAGCTCTTCTATCCAGACTTCCACCTTCTTTTCACAGAGTAAAAATACCTCCAGTCATCCACAATATGTTAAATAAAAACTTTTAAAGGATTATTATTCCTGTAAAACATTTTGTAAAATTGTATGGAAAACTTTATAGTTTGAAACTTTATTGTTATTCATCTTTATACGTTCTTTCTACCTTGCAACTCTTGAAAACCTGCTCATTTCATTAATAAGAAATTATACGTGCAGGAAGCAGCACTCTTTAATAGATGAGAAGGTGATCAATCTACATCGCTACAGCTACTACTTGACTTTAACTCTTCCTTGGAGAAAGTATGAAAAAGTACCAAGTACGTTATTAACAGGACAAGAGGAATATGAGAGAAAAGAGGGTCGATAATGACAAACTCTAATTTTTAAGAAAGCATTGAATGAGCATGTTTACGTTTCACGTTTAGACAGGCAATAATTCATTAAGATATGGCCCACAGATAACTGTTCCTTGTGTGTATGCTTTCTCCAAAAACTCCTGACACTACACACTCCAGCTTGAAAATAGGAAGGCGAAGTTCATGATAGGAGTTTCTGAACTCGACTCGCTCTCTCACACCACTTCATTATAAATTAGTTTTCACCACCACCACCACCACGTATCTTACAAGAATGAAAGAGTTTTTAGTTTTTGCCTTGCGTTTGCAACTTTCGCATAAAATTGTTGAAGATGTACACAGACTTTCTAATGAGTTGTGTAAAAGGCGTATGAAATATAGCAACTACTGTTTGAGTAAGGTTACTGTCGTCCTTGTCTTCGTTGCCACAATCTTGGTTTCACCATTCATCATGAATTGAAATTGAGACGCATAAGAGAAAGTGGCATAGAAAATGTTAGTTTTCTCCTTATCTCGATTTCTTCTTCCTCATTCAATTTTCTTCCTTGACTTGGCCTGATCGAGTTTCATGGCTGCATTGTTGTTACTCATATATAGTCATTCTCATCATCATCATGAGAATGTAAATTGAAACGTTATCTTTTCTCCCATTCTTCTTATTATACACTGCTGATGCTGCTGCTCCCGTTCACTTCACAAGAGGAAACTGATACTTTTCTCTGTGAAACAGAAGCCACCTCCATTTCATATACCACCAAAGGCTTCTCGTCTACAATACACGAGTAAAGCAACACCAATCTTTATCAATATCTTTGTGCTGCTCGATGCTCTTGCCTCGGGAAGAGTTGCTGCTCTCTAATAAATTTAGATGAATAGCCGAACAACCTCTACAACAATAATTATCTATTCATCAACCACGAAAAACATAATACTTAAGTAACTATCAAGAAGACTTCTCTTCTTAACAATCAGCAGTCCTTTCCTCCAGTGTTGTAGTATAACCTCCAACCAAAAGTGACAAGTCCTTTCTTCCTTCCGCGATGCGACGCGATGATGATGTAGTAAGAAAGTCAAAGTGGAATCAGGACGCCAAGGAAGCAGGTAAAGAGCGTCGTCTTTTATCTTTTACTTAAGAAATATGTGACCATATTCAAATTGAGTGCGAAGTGAATACTCATCATTATCAACATTCTCGTGATTATTCATTCTCCGGTGACCAGTGAGCGTCTTCCCATTCTTCCCACACAAACCTAATGAAATGAGCTATCTGTGGAGAGAAAGAGAGTTCTCCTAATTTAAGAAAGAGTTTTTTGAGCTACTAGCAGAATCCACGAAAGTTGCTGAGGGCATTTTATTTTTAGTATTCATTATTTATCTTATTACCTTCTACATTGTTATTATTAGCCAGGAGCACCGAGAATCACATCACACACAGCCAGAGATTCTAAAATGAGTTTACCATTATTCTGCCACCACCACCACCACCGCACCGTCATGGCCTGGCCTGGCATGCCATCCAGTTACAAAGATCATCTCTCTCGTAAATAGGATTCCTCTTACTTAAGTGAGTTGATGAGTTGTTCAGAAGCTATTTCTGAGTTTAAAAAAGTCAGTCACAACAACAACAACAGCAGCAGCAGCAACGTAGTATAAAGAAATGAGAAATGAATGCATGGATGCATGCATAATGCATCATCGTCATTATCCATTCTATTATTATTCACTATTCAATACAATTTATGATTTGTTTCCTTTCATCCTCATCCATCCACTACTAAAAAAGTCAGAAGAAGTGCCAAAGGCTATGTTTTCTCATATTATATGAGAACGACGCTTGATGGACAATGAAAATGAAACAAACAATTTTTGATCCTTTATTCATCCCATCCTGCTCCTGGAATTCAGCAGCACTATTCAACCTTCTCGTAAGTTTAACTCCAACAAACAAGAAGCGGAAAAGCCTTATCATTAAAGTTATACTGGGGAGCAAACTAATTAATAAAATTGTCCTCTATTTTGCCAAACTTTGAATGTATTTATAAAGTATGTATTATAAAATCAAAAGTAAGAAGAGCAGAGCAAATAGGCGTTTTAACGATAAAGTTCTACTCTTTCCTATTAATTTTTTCTTCAAGGTGATTCTTCACACGTCATTACCACTCTCCAAGAGAAAGAAAGAGAGGAATAAAAATCCTTACCTCTTTAAATCCCATCGCGTCATAGTGACTCCTCTCATTATTACATTTTGTACAAATAATAATGGCCCAGCAGGTTACTCAGAAAAAAATATTCTGCTCCTGCTTTTTTTACAGGAGTTTTGTTGTTGTTGTTGTTGGAAGGAAGACCTCTTTTCCTTCTTCTTCTCTTCTTCTGAAGAAGTGAATGCCAAATAACAAAAGTTATTTAAAGAAAGAAGATAATTGTGATTAACCACTGATATGCACTGCGTCATATCATCACCGCGGAATCATAATCATCATCATCTTTTTATATCCTTTTATGACAGGGAATGGGGGACACCTGTTCATCAGTCACCTGTCCTCTAGCTCTTTGCTCATCTCCGGGCTTTTTTTCACTTTTGACTTTTTTAAAACTTTTCAAACTCTCATCGTCACAATATGACAGCCATCATCACCACTCAACTCACCAGTAAAGAGAGAGGATATGTGTAATCTTCCATGGCTCATCATCGTATTATATCATGCATCCAAAATAATAATAAAAAATAATAGATTTTATAATTTTGTCCTTTTCTCAAAGGTGAAATAGTGGAACGAAGGAATGCATTGAAAATTATTTTGGAACTAGTAAAAATGCTTTTGTCACATAGTAAGTACGGATACGGAACTCACAGTCAGTTTAAAATCTTCTACAAAAGCGTAGTTGTCATAATCAAAATATCTTTTATTTTACCCCAGTAACCCTACACACATTAAGGAAACTCGTCCAGACGAAACAGAAAGAATGTTTTTTTCTTGTTTGTCTGTGAAGAGATCAACAAGGTTTTAACTCGATCATCTCTTGAATGGGAGGTGGGGTGGCACCGTGAAAAATACTTTTAAAATTGTATTTTTCAGCTTGACTCACTTCAGTTTAACAGACAAGTATACTCACTACTACTTCTACTACACATCTCATGTTTGATTCTGACCTACGTAAAAAGTATCATCATCATAAATGCTTGTTTTTTGTCTAAAATTTACAAGGATC
The DNA here is from genome assembly GCA_027744475.1 of Lepidocyrtus cf. sotoi NNG-2020. Lineage (NCBI taxonomy): Eukaryota > Metazoa > Arthropoda > Collembola > Entomobryomorpha > Entomobryidae > Lepidocyrtus > Lepidocyrtus cf. sotoi NNG-2020. The sequence goes on from JAHZNJ010002324.1 coordinate 7,037, forward strand.
GTAGATCATGAAAATTTCAACCTTTTTTAAAGGATTCGACACGCGTTGATCCCATTATAAAAAAGCGATATTTACGATAATGTGAAATGATATGTGCATATTATACGATGACTTTTGTGGTCATAGGTATATAGTTTACCAAGAGCATCTGCATTTTGCATTCCCACTTGACTTTTGTCATGTTTCCCCTCTAGGATTATGAACTGTCCTTGAACCCTCTTAATTTTAATTTAAAATGTAAAAAGTCCGTGAAATAAATAAAACAGAGGAGGGAACTAGAGCAAAAGCAGTTTCATTATGAATTTTTATTAACCCAACAAAAAACAACTGCGTAGCGTCCATAGTACGATCCCTGACCGCAACGAATTCCTTTTAAAAGCCACTTGGTCGTTCGTTGGTCTCGTCAAAATGATTGAGGAAGAATCCAATCAATGTACTCCAGATTAAATAGCCATTACTGCATATTTCACAAAAAAATGGATTTTTCTTGTGGTTCATCATTATCATCATCATCAACATCATTGATGAGGTACGTGCGTTAGGTCAGCAAAAAATTGATCAGTTTTTTATTCTCTTCTCAATCTTTTCACTTATTACAAGAAGACTTCAACAACAACAATAAGTCAAGTGGATACAGTTTAGTTTTTAGTTAAGAAAAATTTTGTTGTTGTTGTTCGTTTCTCTGTCGGTCAGTTCAAAGAGGAGAAATTTTGTCAGAGAGCAAAAGAATAAAGGAATTGCAATGTAAGGTAAGTAAAGGCAAGGAGGATGTTGTATGATGTGTGAGAAGAACAAGGAAAAGAAAAATAACCCAACAACCAACAAGATAGAGAATGATGAGGATGAAGATGATGCATTACAGTTTTTCATTTTGAAATATACTTTTTTTCTAAACTGAAAGAAAAAAGTCGATTTATAATAATTTTTTGTTCTGAAGAAGAAGTAGTGGAAGTTCAGAAGAAGAAGATGATGTCCTCCTGTAGTGTGTTGTGTAATCATGATATGCAATAAATATCGTTAATGCAGTGTAATAACCTTTTATTGCTCTCTTGAATCTTGGACGTGCTCTTAACGTTGGTAAATTAACTCGAAGAAAAGAGAGCTAAAGTAAAATAGATATTATCAAAAAAAAGAAAGAGAGAGAGAGAGAGAGAAATCAAAGAAGAAGCTGCTACAAAGAAGAAGAGGACGATGCTTGAATTGAACTGATATGAAAATGCCCCTGCCCTGATGACTTTTTGGAAGTTGAGTGACGGTGGTGAATAGGTGATGGTGATGGGATGTGATTTGATTTGTTGATTGGATCTCGCTCGATCTATCCATCTCTTCAAGTTCAATTTGAATTGAATCTTGAAATTTGAATTAGCTTAGGACGATCGACGATGGCGGTGTTCCTTCTTCATAATGAGAATGATGATGATGGTGTAATGTTGGGATGATGACGATGACGATGATGAGAAGGAATGTTAAAAGGTGATTTGAATTTCTTCTAATTTATAATAGGCACAAAAGAAGATGTGAATTGCATGAGAGAATTTTATTAAAATGTAAACAGCTGATGATGATCATTCTCCTTCATATTATCGTAACAATAATGTGGATGGAAAAGGAATATTTAATCTTAATCAGGAGAAAGAAAAACTTTTAAGTTTGCTCGAACGTTTTGGAGGAGGTAGCTGTGAAATAGCCGTAATAATAGGAATTGAGGATGAGAGAAAGAAAGAAAAGAGAGAAATGAGACACGCCTTCAACTTAAGGCAGAGCAGAGAATATACGAACGCATCTTTTTCTTTTAAGCAAACGCATAGGAAGAAGGAGTAAAATGAAGGAAGAAGCACTTTACTTTATAATAGGAAGAAGAAAGAAGTGGGCACGTCATCATCATCATCGGTAAAAGGTTTACAGGGTAATTTGTACTGACACCTTTTTGTTTTAAGAAAATAAGATAAGCCTATTTTCGTGTCATGCCTTGTTTAAGAAAGCATATGTTTTAGCTAAGCTGTTGTCGTTATCATTTCATGAGAAGGTTTAATGAGGTGTACTCATCATCATCAAAAATCCTTGTATTGTGTATTATGTGTAGTGTAACTTTTTTAACTGCCACCTTTAAAAAAACTTGAATTCGATTTGACATGAAAACAAATCACATCGCATCCTTGTACAGTGAAAAGGTGGAGGAGTTGGTGCTGTTGTTGGTGGTGGTGTGGTTGTGTATTTTGGTGCCACTGATGCCATTGTTGTAAGTTAAGTAGTAAGCAGCAGCACATGCATGTCATTGCCCTTTGAATCCTTTTATTAGTTTTTTTGTAGTTTCTTCATGGTCCAACAAGAAAAAAATTAGTCATAAAAATAATGATCTGAGATAGTTGGATTGCATCGGTTTTTTTGTAGAAGTATTTTTCTTACTTAAGTGGAGAGGGACAAAGTAATAAAGTGTGGGGATACTACTCATCATTATCATCGTCTTGTCCTACCTCACTCATTTTTTACTACTACTGATACTGACTGGTATAATGGTGGTAAGATTCATCTCTTCTCTTCTTATTCTAGGAACAAATTGGGAAGGAAATAAATGTGTTTTTGGATGATCACGCAAACCATTTTAGACTGACCTTAACTGCTTTTTAAAGAAACGCATAAATATTATTATTATGCAAAATGCAAAAAGAAAAATTACAAAGCAGAGAAATAAAATAGTGAACTTTTACTGCATATTTAATGCATGGTGCAGTAAGCCATAAAACGAAAATTATGCCACGCCAAGTGAGCCGAGTTCAAGTTCAAAGATGAAAGCTCATTTGCCCCGTCATACTTTTTTCAGTGATCTTTTGATGAACTTGTACATCATTCTGCTTACGCAATTGATTTCTAATCCGGCTTTTGAAATACAAACAAACATTCAAACATAACAGCGCCAATAGGTTTTGCCACACGGTTATAGACATATCTGTGTATTCAGAAGCCGAAACCAATTGAAAAAACCACGCGATCCAAGTCAAAGTCGAAATGACATTTGCTCAACTTTTCAACTCAACCTTATTATCTTTGTCTGACACGATTGCAGCATTATTGGCACGGATCGTATCGGCTTCTGAGCTTAACTTTTCTATTAAATTTTTAAAACTGATTGTGCGTTTGCTGTTTGGTCGGTTATCTTCCCACTTCTTTTCTTCCTTTCATCTCATCTCTGCAAATACCATTCATTTTCTTCTATACAAATAAATAGTAATACAAATAACGTCATTATCCAATGTTTGTTTTGCCTCATGAAAAAAAGTTTACTGCTTAACGAGCCGACTGCTGCTTGCAAGCATCTCAACGCAGCAGCCCATTTTAATTCAAAAGGTACTGAATAGATTTATTTTCTTTTTTCCTCTTTCTCTTTCTCTCAATAAATTTGTAGCGGATTCTTCACTCTTCTGAAAAAGGAAGAAAGAAGGTTGAAAGGAGTCATCCTATCATAAAAAAGAATATTATTCAACAAACATATTTCTCTTAAATCGTCCTTAAGCAATAATGCGCATTTTTTCTATTATTGATGAAGTGAAAACATAATATTGTCTAATAATACCTAAACAATATGCATGGGAGCCTCCATAAATATAAATATGCACAATATAAGAACAAATCTTCAACATCAACAGCAGCACCAACAACAGAAAAAGTCAAGACCCATCTCTACATCTGCTGCTACTTCTTCAGAAGACATGACATCTTACAAACTTACAACGTTACAAACAAAACCTCAGCCCTGTAACGTTCACTCATTTTCCGTCGTATCCGACAGCAAGAATAAAAGAGTGACTGAATGGCTCTCCCTTGTTTGATTTGATATGAAAATAACACAACAACAACAACAAAAAAGAACAAGCAACATTGCACACATCATCATCGTCGTCTTCATCCAAACATGACTCTGATGATCGGGAAAAGGAACGGGAAACACCTCCGCTCGCTCCTCTGCCGCCGCCACAATCAGCAGCAGAGTCGAGTCTCTTTCTTTCTCTCTCTGTTGCTGCTGATGAGGATAGTAAATCACAATAAAAATGTTGTTTCTTGTGGGGAGACCGTGTAATAAATAAAAGAGGCTCGCGCGATGCGATCCTTTCATTACATTGCATTGTACAATGGTATTTTCTGCATGAAAAAGACAACATATTTTTGACTTGGCTTTTTACCTTCCTTTTGTATGTTGATAATGTCGATGATAATGGCAGAAAAAGCAACAGTAAAGAACAGCAGATGCCTTAAGAAAGAAAGAAGACGATTCTTTAGCAGGGCCATGCCCATTACGTTTTTTCTTTACAAAAAATATTTTTTTGATTATGATGCGATGGTATGAATTTATTTGGTGAGAGAAGGAATTGAATGAAGTGAGCAGTATCGCACCCTTTTATAAAATGCCACGTTACTCCTATTTTCAATCGATATAAACAACAACAACTGTGAAAAGTAGTAGCAAGAACCAGGAACACATTTTCCTTCCATTCGGCAATCGGCATTCTCTCCTTCATCATTCTGCCGGGCAACCTCTTCCTTTCCGATCACTCTACTCTCTACTGCACTGGCAAGCCAAAAGATTCAAGATTGAGA
>JAHZNJ010002325.1:0-10649 GCA_027744475.1 Lepidocyrtus cf. sotoi NNG-2020
TCGCAAGTCGCAAGCCTTCCAGGTTTTGAGAATTACATGGCAATTCAAACTGACATAATATGCCCGTTATACACATTCATTTTTTCTTCTTCTTTCCCGCTCCAAAAACCAGTGGACACACTAAAAAGGAGCCATTTTTGTTGTACTTCAGAAAAATGAAATGAAAATGCAGCATGAAAATTTTATGATATTGAGTATGTCATAGAGAAAGAAGAAGAGACCCTTTTTCAGATATATTTCTTTTTTTAAAATTGTCCATTTACCTACACCATTCATCCGTTTTTGTGCGACAGCAGAAAAATATGGGTTGTGGATTTGTTGTTGCTTTTGGTTCGCGAATCCGAAACAAAATAAAACCCAATTTTGTCCTCTCCGTGCGAAGTAGTAAAAAGTGAAGGGACACTATTTCCTCTATATTCCATTCTGTAGCTATTTATTTCTCACAATTTATAGTAGTTACGGTACGTGCCTAAGTGTAAAGCAAACATTATATTTGTTGTTGTAAAACACTAAAAACACGCTATCATAATAATATCATAAATACAACAATAAAGTGCTTGTGGCATTAAGTGATCCTATTTCCTCTTGTTGTGAATTGTTAACTGAACAAGGTCTTATTTCCTCGGGCTAGTAGTTGTCTACTATTTACTACCAACGTCACTGAATACTTTTTTCTCACTTACTTTCTATGATTCTTCAACCATCAACGAACTAAACTTGTTATCCGGAACACTTCTGCAAAAAGTGTTATATACACTTTTTATCAAGTTGGAATTTGGAATGCTCAAAATGGATATGATTTTCAATATGGGACAAGGATAAAGAAAGTTATGACGATAATGATGTTGATGGTATTGAGCGCACGAGCTAACCCATTTATAACAGCAGCGCTATAAAAGGCTTTAAATGAATTTTGCAGTAAGCAGTTATAAAATATAAAGTGAACAAGAAAAAAGAGAAGATCCCTCTTCTTTTCAACTACTACAACTACTTTAGGATGAATGAGCAAGGCGGAGATTGTTTGTGAAAGGTCAATTCAAGTGAAAAATGCCTTTTTTCGGAATATATATCCGTTTCTTGGTAAACCTACTTACTTTTGCTGACTGGGATGAATGAATAGTGGAATAGTGGAACTAGTACTCCTTCACCGGAAAAGATTTTTTTTTTATATCTTAAGTTTCTTCTTGAGTTGTTTATGTGATTTCATTGTTGTTGCTGTGTTGTAATACTTTACTATTTTTCAGTGTTTTATATTCTTCTTTTCTTTTTTCTTTTTTACAGATGCTCCAGTTTGTCTCTCAGAGAACGGGGTGACAGTTGGTGCAGCGAAAGGTGAAAATGTGGCGTTACGTTGTGCCGTGGCTGCGTACCCTTCAGCGGTGAGATTTGACTGGGAGTTCCACGGGACTGGTGACAGTGTGGATGTAGTCGCGTATGGAAAAATGCAATCTCATGGGAATGTCTCGAGATTCTTTTACACACCGCAGACTGACTCCGAGTTCGGGACCTTTTTGTGTTGGGCTTCTAATGAAATCGCGAGACAAGTGCAGCCATGTGTCTTCCATGTCGTTGCCGCAGGTGAGAAAGAGAAAGAAAGCCTTTCTTTGCTTATTGTTAAGTTAATCTGGTTTTTTGAACATCATGGATGAATAAAAGCAAGCGAATAAAAATGTTTAAACATAAAACGAACCGTAAATTGTAAAAATAATGTGTTTTGCTTTTAATTTTTTACACTGCAATTTTCACTTTTGCACCTTCTTTACGTCCTTTTAATTTTTGTTTTACCGAACTATATAACTCAACGTAGATTCCACTTTCCGGTTCAACTTTATTACCAAACCGAATTATAAAATTAAAGAAATAACAAGAATTTTTTAAGAATAATTACAATGCATCATAATCAAATATAATTGAACTATTTAAAGCAATGTAAGCCTTGTAAAGTCCTTCCCCCTCTTATTTTATTGGCCACACCTTTCCGCAATTACTTTTCACGTTTTGACAAGCGAACAAAAAGCAATTACGGGGAAAATGCACACGGGAAAACAATCAGCATAATTTTATAAATGGCTGGTTTCGTTATAATATTATGTAAATTAGTTTCATTTCACTTTAAAAACGATGTTTTCTCTCACTTACTTAAAAAATTACGATTTTAATAAGATCGATTCGTTCTTTGGCTTACTTTCTGCTGTTCAAAAAAAAACGTTTAAAATGTCCATTACAAACTTTACTGCAGCTGCCGTAGCCTTACTTGTTAAAATATCATTAAAAATTTCAAAAGTAGTAATACGTTTCCCGTTTCCTGCTTTACTTTTACTTACGAACACCAACCAGCCATTTCCCATTTTGAGAGAAATTTGCGTGCAATAAATTGAGAGGGTAATCCATAAACTTATTATGTAAGTAAAGGAAAAACGAAAAGCACGAGAGCGAGTTTAACACAAACAACTACCTACTGAAGGCATCGTAAAATGCATTCAATTTCTACTGCAACTCATCAATCTCCTGTTTCCAACAGTTCCAACAGCTAATTCAATACTTATGTGTCATGTATGTGATGTGTTAAATACCATGCGTTTGACTTATTTCGCCTTTTTCATTTATCATTATATATTTGCTCCTTCCTCTTCCTCTTTCCCTTGCTGCTGCTTATTATGTTGCTGCTTGCTAGAGTGTAATACTTTTAGTTGAATGAACAAAGCAGTTTTGAAACTTCTCGTCGGTGAACTTGGCTTGGTTGCCTCGTTGATCTCCTCTTGTCAGAGACGGAACAAGTTCTGCTTAGCCTATGCATGCATGCAAGTTTTTGTATTTAGGTGTTTCCGAGTTAAGTTCCTTCTCAACTCGAAATATTTATATACGCTTTGTGTGTGTGTGTGTGTGTTTTCCTCCAGCTTTAGTAATACAACAGAAAAAGAAGAGTAAAGTAAGCTAAATGCGAAACGAGGAGGTTTACTTCGACAGTCAAATTATTATTAGGAGAACTGAACTTTCCCTGGATTTTGTTGAATGCGATGCGATGAGAGAAAGAAAGAGAGTTAAAGAGAGAGAGAGAGTCAGCAAGGGAATGCTTCATACGATGGGATGGATGTGGATTGTGGATGCTTTTATTCTTCTCTTCTTCTCTTTGTGCTTTGGAATAATATTGCAGCTCTCCCATCGTCACCCCAATTTCCAACAAGCTCAAGCTCAAGCTCTTCTCCCTTTCGATACTTTGTTACTTTCACATAATATTAGCTTTTACAGGAACTAAAATGATAATATATAAATTTATAAGGACAGGTGATATGTTTAAATAAGTTTTAAGGAAAGAATGCAGATATGTACGTACCTATTCAGTTTTTAGTGAGTGAGAAACTGCAATTGTTGAATAAACCTTAGAAAATAAAGTAGGTAGTGCTATAATAATACAAAGAGACGTTTGTTCACATTCACATTCACAATTCACACATCCGATTCTAACTCTGACAATTAAACAAAAGGCTTTAGTTATAGTTTTTTGTTACGTTACTATGAAAGACGAAAGAGAACAGTTTCAAAAGCAGCAGCAGCAGTAGTAGGGCGAGTGAACTAACTTTAAAACTACCTAATACCTACATAATAATTCTACCACATCCATCTCTTCTTCCTCTTTTCCTTTCTTTCTTCCCACATAATATTTTGCATTATTTCTGCGTGTGCTGCTCTCTGCTTTCGTGAAACATCATTGCAGAAGTTTTCTCTCCGTACAGTACTAACTACTCGCTTGCTTATACAATATTATGCCTATTATTAATTTCCACTGTCTATAATTCTACGTTTGAGCATTATTTAGTCAGTTCAGTCGCCATCCGATTTGCTATTGTACTTTCCTGTCGAACACACACACTCACACTCACACACAACAGGAAAAGCTACTGAAAAAGTGGAAGAAGAAGAAGTAAAGTAAAAGCACGCCACGTAAATTAATTAGCTTATTTTGCATAAAGGATGGATGAATAACATTTAACATGTCTGCTTCACTTCTCTAATCTTCTTTCTCCCTGTGATATACAACATGAAAGCATTATTATTTTTGCTGTTTCGTTTCGTCGTCCTCTTCCCCGTGTGTTTGTGTGCGCTTCAAAATGGCACGGTTAGAGAAAGCGACGTGAAGTAAGTAAGGAAGTGATGGAAGATGGTACAAAGGAGATTGTATAGTTTGTTTTTATGTACGAAACATTTTCAAGAAAGATGTAGTGTGGATGTGGATTGAAAACAACGGCGGTATTATTCAGTAAATACATAAACGCGTTCGAATAGGAAATGTATGGAGCGATGTGAGTAGCGTAAATTGAATTAAAGTAAAAAGAGAAAGAGAGAAAGAGAAGAGAGAGTGTGTATGGTATCGTAACAGCAGAGTTCTAAATAGGTTAGACATGATAGATGGATTATTTGCGTAATTTGCTGGAGGGCAATGGAAGATTTATTTATGTAAGTGTTTTATTATGCAGTAGACAGAAATGAAGTATTACGTATTATGAACTTACATACAAAGTTACAGCTAAAATTCTGTAAGATACATTTTTGTGCTTGTTTGCACTTATAATTGAAAAACACAGCTTTGTATTACGAATTACGAAGCATTACACACAAGACGTGTGAAATCATTTTGGAAACCTTCATGTTAACAGATTTTCCAATTTTTTTTTCAGTTATATCAGGTAACATGTTAGCCAGATACAGTCGTGATTTAGATGCATACTACGAGTTTGCCCTATCTAATAACCAATAAACAACAGTTTTAATCGTTTATTAAATAGCGTCCAAATCTTTAACCTTAATCAATTTTTTAAACATGAAGTTGTTAATTTGCATGCAATTCATGATAAATTTTAAATATTTGTAAAGCATAGTTACATTTCTTTTCATAGTTTAAAGAATCAGACTAATGTTCGTATAACAACACTTGTGCTACTAGCTACGACACAATACAACAAAAAACAGGCAGCCTAATAATAAGTTATATGATGACGATTTCTTTCCAAAAAATAAATTCAGCAATTGATTCGCATTTTCTGTTGTTTCCCGAATTAATTTTTTGCTTCTTTATGTACCTAAATAGCTTGATTAACCATATCGAGCAACCCATCCTTTTACTACTGCCCTCCCCGTCAGTCTCACTCTCAACCCACTCATTCATGACACCGGATAGGGAGGAGATGAGGCAGTAAAATGTTCGCCAAATCAGTTTACTACCTTCATAAACATACACACACACGTGGAAGATATTATGAACAAGTTCCTCATGCATTTAGACAGCATTTTACTTCAATGCTAAAAGCAGTACTTTTTCATAATCAATTTTTGCCAATTTCCCTTCTCCTGTTTTGCTTTTACACGTTCCATAAAATCCCACCAAATCTCCAGGGTTTCCGTGCCCAATGGCGAGCATATATTTATGATGCAAATTATGCAAATTAGCTTTCGTATATCGGTCACCGGGTAATTTTTATTTACTACTGCTGCTGCTACGGCTGCGGGGATATATTTTATGCTTACTTATGCTTGCTTATGATTCAGTCAGTCAGAGAACACAATATGACAGTGTCCTATTTTTCCGGATATAATTTCACTCTACAGCATAGCTTCATTTCCATCATCAACATCAATACTAATACTTGTTAAAAAAAACCTTACCACACCCAAAAAAACGCTAAAACTTCATTTCATGTTTTTCCTTTCCGTATTATGTAAATCAATTAGAGAAAAATTACACCACTGCTACTGCTTGTATTTTGTCGACTGTTTCGTGTTTGCGGTAGTGGTAGTGGAAGCAGCAATTCTCCAGAAATTTGTAAATAATTTAAAGAGGAATTTTCTCAGTAAATTCTAGCTCTAGCTGTGCACTAGAAAAGAAGAAAAGAAAAAAAAACACGATAAATAAGAAATATCCAGGAAAACGATTTGAAGAGGAATTTCAAGTGGCACACGAGGAGACGAAAAAGGAAAAGTTGTTTGCCAACTTTTAACAACCAGTTTCTGTCTACTAGTAAAAGCTATGCAAGCAAAATACACTTATTTGACTACCTATTGAGTTAAAAAGGACAATTTTTCAATTAAAAATGTTACTGTAGTTGTGAATTTCCACGTAATAAGCTGTAATCATAGGTGTGCAGTTCTGTGTTGAGAAATTTATAATTTTTTTCCTAATAAAATGCAAATTACTTTGATTATACAAAAGAAAATATATATCTGAGACATTTAACACGTAAATGCAGGTGTTGTATAATTATGAAGTTTTCAGTAAATAATTTTGTAATGTGTGTGGCAAATTTGTATAGATGGATCTGTTTTAGTATCTGGTCTACTCGTGTATTATTTGCTGTGAGAATTTTTGCATAGACTTCTGCAACTAAAAATTTTCGAGCTTATTTATCAATCCTTCAATTCCCTGATTTATGCGAAATAAAATGAAAATTATATATCATTCGTTCATTCATAATTATTATTTCAAGAGCAATGAAAGTCCTCTCCATTCACCTTTCATTCATTCTCTAGCCTGACTGATAGTAACTGACTGTTGCTTTTCCTTTCTACTTAACTTGATACACGAGCCATTTTTTTGTCAGCAATAAGCAATACTGACTGACACCATCTGAAAAAAAATCAGCAGCAGCAGCGTTATTGTATTGTACTCGTAGTATCTCTGCTTATTAAAATGTAATAGAATTTCTTCGTAAAAAGCTACTCTCGTGTTAGATTATAGCTTTCAGAATCCATTTTTGTTTCGTAAAATAAAATGCACGAGCGGAGAAAGAGAGAGAATATTATATCACGACTACGACAAGCAGCGTTCCCTTTCCTTGTAGTTATGCTATGATATGATGGTATTATTACATGAAAATGCAATGAGTTGACAGGAGTGTGACATGCATAAAACGGGAGACGGCTAATTTACTTTTATGACAGTGTTTCATATTCCCCTTCTCTCTCAGCAGCCATCATCATAGCAAGAAGCTCTGCTGTTTCATAATTTTTGCTTCGACATTTGCTTCGTAATATTATATGAGCATACTTACTTATTACCTGCAGCGAGATAATATGTGACTGTTGTGGTAAGTTGGTTAAGGTTTACACATGAAAGCGTATTACGTAATAACATGAGCTGAGCTGACTGAGCTAGCTGGGCTATCTACCAAAAGAGTAATAATAATAGTCTCAGAATGTTGTAGAGCAGCAGCAACAACAGCAGAAGCAGCAGACTGTGTGCTAAATTCTTTGTAAAGTAAGGAAATAGGTACTTCATTCAACTGTTGTAGTTAGTTGTAGATCATTATTGCTCTAAAAACCAAGAAGAACCTTATTCCTTCCAACTTCCAAGCCAAACCTTTTCCTCTTTAGTTAAGTATGCATTATGAGAAAAATGAGAGGAGGAAGAAGAGGAGGACGCCATGCCATGACTTTCTCTTTTTTCCTCTTTCCTTTTTTGACTACGACTACTAGCGTTTGTTGCTGTTGCTTGATATGATGCTTGTACAATTTTAATTTAAACTTGCACACTTGACAGCTAAGATTGGAAACGGGTGTGTCCGCCTCTCTCTCTCTCTTTTTCTTTCTCTGCTGCTGATACGATACATGATGGTGGTGGTGGTAGAGGAATCCTATTTCACATGTGGAATGAAAAGTAATAACTTTTCCTCTGTAGTTCATTTCATAAAAACTCTTTTTCTCTCACTCTCAGCTACAGCTACAAAACTACAACCACGACTCACACGACTCCTCTTCTATTATAAATACATTGAATATAGTCGATGTTTTGCTGCTGCTGCCACTGCTGCTGCTGCTGCTTCTATGAGCATATTATCCAATTTTATAGTTTTTACAAGGCACTTGCCTCACAGCTGGTAGTGGAAGTTTAACTGTTTTATGATTCCCATAATCTATGCCCATGTGTTTGTATTGTAACTGTAACTGTAACGCTAACGCTGCTGCATTAAATTTGCTGTTGCTATTTTAGATACATACCGCCGTTTTTTAATAAACAGGATGGATGAAATGAACTAAGGAAGGAAATATTATGTTTTGAAATATATACCTGAATATTTTATATGGTGAACGTGAATAATATTATAAATTGTAGCAAGCGGGATAAATGTTTAAGCTTGATACTTGACTAAACATTGTCTGGAGGATTTTTTTATAATGAAAGCATGTCTTTCTCTGAAGGAACTTAACTTTTTTTGAAGAAATTTTTACTGACTAGATTTCTAGGAAGACGAACTCTAAAGAGATGAGAAGGGCTGCGTTTGCGTTTATTCTATATCATGCCAAAAACGAAATGATTCCAGTTGCATTACTCCATATATATATATAAGTTTTTAGTAAGCAATAGAGAGAATTTGAGTGATTAGTTAGCTTTTTATATTATTAGAGCTTAATGGTGTCAAGAGAAAGTGTTAGAAAGGATATAGAAAAATGATTTATGTTGTACTCAAAATTTTTTGATTTATATACTGATTTCTTTTTCTCTTCTCTTCTCTTCTCTTCTCTTCTTCATCATAAAATATTTCCCTTGCAGATTAATATAAAAAGCACTTAAGTTTTTTTTTTCTTCCTCTTCTTTGATTCTGTTCTGCTTCTATATACTGTGTTTTTTTGTTTAATTTTAAAACATGACTGACTGAAACCATAATATTATTTACTGGAGGTAGAGTAGAGAGGCTCTATAAAAAAATCCTGCTCGTTCCTTCTTTGCTGCCATTTAATTTCTGCTGCTATGAATAAACATAATAAACAAAACGTGTGCGTGTCTAGTGGACAAGGGCACACGCTGAAATTTTATGAGTGGTTTTTATATACATACGTACGTTCATGAGCTGAGTGAGCGCTTGTTGTTTGTTACATGTTCTTGTTCTGATCCGTTTACTCTACCCTTTAATTTCTCACATTTCACTCACTCACCAAATACAAAGATTTAAATGAAAATGCTTTAGATAAGAGATAAATAATATTAGGAAATATGACGGATTGGATTGGATTATTTTGTCGGCGGGTTAGCAATCAGCGAGTGTCGGCATAGTTGAGATTTTAAGGTGGAGTTCGGAAGTACTTAATAATTGTGAAATTGTATTCTTGACGAAATTGATCTAATTAGTGGACTACAACAACTTGCACATATTGTAGAGTTTACGTTTACCTGAATCGGATTGTTGATGCATTTTCTAAAGAAAAATAACTTTGGCAAGCACATGCTCTAAACTAATATTTTGTTAAAAGGAAAAACAATGAACAAAGTACATCCATTTTTAGGGAATTCTCTGGCGCGACTTTATTTGTGAAACTCCATCCCACCATTAAAAATTCACTTTTTAGAAGTCTCCTTTTAAAAAACTTATTGCTTTTTTCTGGGAATATGGAATAAAAAAGTTGTGTGTTTTTTTCTCTTGATTCCTCAACTTTTTTCTTGGTGACTTTTTCTTTCCCCTACTACGTAGTACAGATATCTGTATCCATCCTTTCTTTAAAACTCTTTCTTCCACTTTTTCTTTGTATTGTTTAAGTTAAGTATGTCGGAGGAGACGGAGACGATATTATAGGAATTGTGGGAACAGGCCTACCGAATAAATAGAAGCAAGAAAAACCACTTAATGTCGAGTTGGAATGTTGCAAAAAAAACTTACTTGGTGACTCCCTCAACTTTGAATTGAACCCTCTCAAGGAGAAGGCGAAGTGTTTTATTGTTTATTTTGTTTGACTTTAAGAGGTTAGTTTGTTTTTCGCTAAGTTGACGACATAAAATATGGAGCAAGGTTCACATGGCATGAAAGTGAATGCAAGTCCCTCATGGAACAAGAAAAGGGAAAACGGGGAAAAGAAAAAAAACCAACAACAACTAAAAAAGAGAGGAGTTGAGTTCAACTTTCTCTCTCTCCTTCTCTCTCTCTCTCACTTTTCACTCACAGATAGAAATTTCTTTGTAGAATGAAAATAAAATGCTAGCAATAGCAACAACACTTTACTACTTTGTTATTATAATTTTGCTAGTTTAATGCTCACTGCGTAGATAGAGAAAAGGGAAAGGGTTAAAGATGGGAAAACGAGAGAGAGAGAAGAGAGAGAGAAGGAAACTGAAACTGACTCTTTCTTTTTTCTGTGGCGGTGAAGAAAAAGTAGAAGTCGTCGCATATCTGAAATGCAATCTCTGTTAAAATGAAGAAGCAGCAGCAACAGCAACAACAAACACGATACATCTCAGGAAGTACACACACACACATAACAAACAATTTTAGTTTCTTTCTTTATATTTTCCGGTTTATGTACTTTTCATTTTTGTGTGAATAAAAGGGAAAACCGCATGCATGCAGATTGTAAATATCATCATCAGCATCCTGCATTCTCTCACTAAAAAAAGAAGAAGAGTTGTTGCTGTTGTTGTTGTGCTTGTGTGTTGTGTGCCTACACACATGAATGCAAATAAGGAAAGGAAATTGTTTCCCGTAAAATTTATGTATATCTTCAGACTTCAGGCGCAAATAAAATTTGCTGCTGCTGTTGCTGCTACTGTGTTGTTGTTTTCTTATTAGTTCTCAGCTCTCACAGAAATAGTGAGAGAGGAGAGAGGCAAGAGGCAAGAAAGCACCATCATCATAATATAAAAAGAGAGACTTAACGTTTTCTAAAAGATT
>JAHZNJ010002326.1:0-12686 GCA_027744475.1 Lepidocyrtus cf. sotoi NNG-2020
TTTTTTCGTTTTTTAGTTGTCGCCAAAACCGCTTGCTTTTCCTTTCATTTTCTTTGTGTTAGTGCGACACATTATACTAATAATAATAAATCAATGCAGATGATTCAGTTTTTAACACAATCTTCAAAAAGTTGCATGCTTAAGTAAACTACATATCCGCATCCGCACCTGAGAAGAAGAGCTTGCATTAGATGTAGCCTGCGCTTTTTACAATTTGCTCAATCAATATTTTTTGGTATGTAATTTATAGTAAAAGCATTAAAGCACGCGCTGCGGTGTTAGGTAAACTTACACTATGCTTCAGCATCAAGGAAAATCATCATAAGCTGTCAAATATCTGTATTATGTAATATCCCAACCCAACCAACAAATAAAATAGATATTCCTGGTAAAATAGATTCGCTGCTCTACTGTAAGCATAGAAGTGAAGTGTTAAACTGGGATCCTTTTTTTTAAAAGCATTTTAAAACATTTTGTATGGGTTTATGTGGGTGAAGTGAAGAAGGTGATAAAGAGGATGTTCTCCGTTATAACGCAATAAAGATGTCAAAAACTTCATTTCAGGAGGACTAACACTATGCTTCAGCATCAAGGAAAATCATCATAAGCTGTCAAATATCTGTATTATGTAATATCCCAACCCAACCAACAAATAAAATAGATATTCCTGGTAAAATAGATTCGCTGCCCTACTATAAGCATAGAAGTGAAGTGTTAAACTGGAATCCTTTTTTTTAAAGCGTTTAAAAACATTTTTGTATGGGGTTATGTGGGTGAAGTGAAGAAGGTGATAAAGAGGATGTTCTCCGTTATAACGCAATAAAGATGTCAAAAACTTCATTTCAGGAGGACTTACGTCTAAAACTTGGAAAGAGCTTCGTTCGAATCTTCTTTTGCCTAAAAGAGAAAGGGAATTAAAGTTATTCTTTGTTGATGGTACGTATTGGTAGAGCAGAGGGAAAAGCTAAACTACTAGAGGAGAGCTGGAGATATGCTCATATGCGGGCACTACTGCACTGCCTCGTAGATAGTAATAGATACATAGTAGATTGTAGAAAACTGTCATAACCGTTATTATTGTCAAAAGCTAGTACTATCTCCTCACTTACTTGTTTTCTTTACCCACCCCTTCCTTTGGTGGTGGTTAGTTTTAGTTTGCGTTTGGTTTTTGATATGATAACGTTCTCTCCTGTCTGCTCTTGTGAGAGTAGTAGTGGGCAGCAAAAGTAAGTAGCAGTGATCTGGTTATCCTACATTTGTGGTGGTAGTAAATTAAACTTAAATATCAAGATTAGAGCAACTTTCTCTTGGCTTTGGCAAAAATTTGAAAGTTTATGACTGTTGTGGTGGTGGTGGACTGACCCAAACAAAGTATTCTGCTTCTAGCTATTCGATAAAAGACCACCACTTGTATGCTATCCATCTATATACAATTACCATCATCATCACTGAAGAAGCACGTTATGTACTTACTTACTTCTACTCTTCGACTGACTGAAACTGAAGAATAAACGGTTTTTCTTTCTGGTAAAAAAGGTAATAATGTACGAAGGGTTGATCAGCTTTACGAAACGTTCGGCTCAAAATTCCTGATGATGATGATGATGATAATCAAAATGAACCTCCACAAACAAAATGCTGATTATATTGACTACCAACAACACTGATGAAAATTATGAGGAAAGTATCAAGAAGGGCTTATTGTTATGTTTGTTGTTAGCATTTGATATTATTTTCTTTCGTTCAATGAAAATAGAATAGACAGGAAAGGAAGAAGAGCTTAGAAAGAAAGGAAGGAAGGCGCAATACATGCATGTCTCCTCTATTTCATATTACCTACTAAATAGCCTTTCACTTTTTTAAGATATCAAAAAAAGCCATCACGTACGCGTACGTACTTCTCTGTCTCCGTCTTTCTCTTGTGATAAAAGCATTCAGTTTACAACAAAATCATGAAAGAAAGAAAGAAGGAGAAGGAAAAGAAAAAAAATCCTTAACGGTCTTAACTGGTATGTGGAATATAGCTCACCTCTACCTTCACCTTAAAGCTACCAAAAATATTATTAAACGATAAAATAAAATAGGGCTGGACTTATGTACGGGCGGCAGAGCAAACAGAAGAGAAGAAGAAGAGAAAAGTAAAGTGATAGCTGCTGCTGCTGTTGAGGAACTTTCCCTTTAGCTTAATACTTACTTACTTATTTCAGATACAATTTCCTTGTAGGGTTTGAGTTTTATGTTTGGTTAGTGGCAATAAATCAAGATTTAAGAAGTTATTCCCTAAATACCATCATAAATAGCGAGTTAAGATATTGACCGATTTGTCGTTTCTTGAGTGAATTATTTTTGACCCAAACTTGTTACTGATAATTCGCTAGTTTATGGGCCTCCAAAGGAAATAAACTACGAAAAAGAATGAAAGAAAACAGTCTTTAAGAAACTCAATCTGCTGCTGCTGTTGGGAATTTCGTTGCATTGTTGTCTGCTTGTCCCTTTTGCTTACTCTCTTCTGGCGTAATAATAATAGTAATAATGCTTTCCTCTTTTAAATATGCTTAGAGCTTAACAAATATGAATTATTAGTTTAAATTGCTTCTCAAACGTAGTGAAAAAGTAAGCAAAATGGTTATATCCTGGTGTGCTAAGTATTTATGCTCAGCAAAAGACTCACATCGTAAAACTTCTATAGCTGCAGTTTTGTTTTGATTAGAAACGATTTGTTTTCGTTTATTCTGGAAACAATACAGGGTCTTGAATTCAAGTAGCAAACTTTTAAGTAAAATGTAAGCTAAGCGTTTTCTAAAATAATACCCAAAATGGAAGGATATTGATATTGCCTTCTGCAGTACAATTCAAACAAGATTTATTTTACAATTCCCACTCTTGCTCAAGGAGAGAGAGAAAGAATTATCTTTGGAATAGTATTATCATCGTTTTTAACTATACCAATTGTCATTTTTCCTCACCACATCACACACCTGTATCATCTACACAGTTGATTTAAAACACAATCAAAGGAAATAAATAGAAGCCGTAATATAGCTTACCCCAGCAGCAGCAGCACTTAAACTTAAATAGAAAACAAAAAGGAGATACATATTTTATTTTATTATTTTGTTTTCTTTTTCTTCTTCTTCTTCTTCTTCTTGTTTCGTTTACTTGTCAACTCAAATGGATTCTTTGAATTGAAAATGGAAATCTAATATAATAATAATAATGCTGTGCGCTAAGAGAATCGAGATAAACATGAGCTTGCTTCGCATAGAATAAAAGTCTGAGAAATAAATAAATTTGGCGTATAAAGAGATAGTGAAAGAAAAATAGAATAGAATAGAATAATGCTCTACTCTACTTCCTTTACTTTTTCTTACTGTCACTACCAATGCAATGACGTCTCCTCATAAGACCCGCTTACCTTTCACCACCACCACCACTACTCCCATTACTACAATCATCATGTTTAAGATGATTTTGCTGAGCGTTTTTCTGAAAGAAAGCTGCTTCTAAATTTTGAACCCAGTGAAGTTGAAAAGAGATCGCGAAAGACTCGACTTCGACAGTACTACTACTTACTTACTACCTTGCTTGCTTGATATTATTGTAATAAGAAGAAAGCTTTTCCTAACATAATATTAAATTTCGGATGATTTGAGTCAAAGAAAGCCGCGTCCTAGAAGAAATCCAATGAGCATAATAGGAGAAGGTTACAAATATAATAAAATAGTATTAAATAGCTATTTCACTTATATTCGACGATGATGTTGATGATAATACAAAATTTATATTAAATTTCCTAACGTTTAGTGTACATAAAAAGGGTTGAGAAAAAGATTTCAGACTGGGGTTGCATCATCATCATCATCATCGTCATCATATCATCCCATTTTATTGCAACAAAGTAAAAATAATATGCTTCCCATTTTAGCATTACTTCATTCATTCTTCTTCTTCTAAATTTTCCAGCTCACTTTTTCTTTTGTGCAAGGTTCTGCTGCCACGGCACGGCACTGATGAAACCGTTTTTTAGTCGTGAAGTGAAGTCTTACTTTCGAGTTTAAATTTTCGAAGTAAATTGGAATTATCTTTTCTTGTCATATCTCATTCATAAACTAAACTTTTGATTTTCAACTCAATTCTTCTTCATTTCAAAATTGTTCTATTTTTGACGTTTATTTTATTTTATTTATTTGGGTGAAGATGAGATTTGAATTTTTTTGATATACATATTTGTCATTTGTTTATTTATAAGCATGCATGACATGTGAATTTCCATCCCAGCGTTGTTTCCAGTTGCTAAATGATTCTTCTTTACAGGGATATAAACACTTTTTATTTCTGGTTTAAGACCCGATGTGGCTGTTCCAAAAGAGTTTTTTCGTTTGTTAGTAATGGTGGTGGTGTGGTGGTGGAAAAGGAAAAAGATTTTGGTCGCAGTACGTAACGTACGTCGCGTCGTGAACTGAACTGAACCCTCTTTCTTATTCTCTACACTGAAAACTTGGAAAGAAAATCATCCCTTTTAAGCTTATAGTTTACTGGATGGCTAGAAAAACATTTTGTAATGAAAAGATCATACATACAAACAAAAACATCTACCACCGGATTCTATGGAATGAATGAATGGATTCGGAATCTTTTCCGTTTCAAGCTAAGCAATGTGGAGTGTTCCTCCACAGTGAAGATGAACTATCATCATAATATATTATTATGAGTGTTTAATTATTATTCTAAAGTATTTATATACAAAAGTGTAATGGGACCTCGCTCGTAGTAATGGAGTGGAGGTTTTTTTTTGGTGGTTGGCTTAAAATATTAAGAGCGAGCGAAGGAAGGGCGGATGATAGATGCTTCACAATCTTTTAATAGAGGGTATGTGCATACACATAATAATATTCCAGTAGCCCAGACAGAGAAGAGGAAGTAAAAATATATGTATAGTAGAGCAAGAATAAAAAGAAAAATCTCCGACTAGTATAATGAGAGCAGTACTTTCTGTGTGCATTATGGATGTGTGCGTATTGTCCCAAAATACTAATGATGATGATGATAATGATGCGGAGTGAATAATATATATTGGTACTTCTCATCAGACAAAGAAAGAGAAAGAAAGAAAGAAAGATGCTCGGCCGACAGTTTTCCCTTTGCTGGGCGGCTGTGTTTTGTGTTTCGCTTTCGTTTCTCTCTTCCTAGAAAAAAGGAAAAGGAAACTTACATATTATCATTATTACTGTTACTATTACTATCCGTGCTTTTTATTATATTTTTGAAAGAGCTCTCTGCAACAGTCTGGTGGAAGGGCTTAAATGTGAACGAACACATTCAGGCGCATTAGGTAGGTTATGCGAGTTCGTATTTAGTATTATGTACGCATTAATTCCTTTCATTTATTTCAACGACTTTTTTATTCCTGTATGCAAATAAATGTGTGGTGGCACCGCGTATTCTTCTTACTTTGGAAGCTCCGGTAAATCCTTCAACATTTATTTCCTTTCGGAATTTTATATTATTTAGGTAAGTAAAAGATCTTCTTGGTGGATAGGTATGTTTACTTTTACTTTAGCTGGAGGGAGAAAAGATAAATTCTGCAAAGCATTTTGGCATCAGCAGCGTGGCGTATCATATTTTTACTTGGAACGAATAAAAAGTGTGTATTACTCTACCTTACCTTTAAGTTCTTTAGCAATTTAATGAGTTTGGTGTATGGTATGTGGAAGAGAGGCTTCTAAAAAGGAGACTTAATGTGGCTTCAAAGGAAAGGTATTACAAAAATAAAATTCAAGTGAGTGAGAAAGTGAGTTGTTGTATACACATTCAAGACTCCAATCTCTATCTCCTCCTCCTCCGGTTTGAATGGGGAAGAAGGAAAGGAATGAATACACCGATTTAATTCCGATTTACACTTTTGAATTCTGCGAATGAATGCCTAAAAAGCAAAATGACAGCTTAAGTTTGCTTAAGTAGTTGGAATATTTATAGGGGAATTTTATTCAGTTACTATTTATATTCTCTTATTCTTATGCTGCTGTTAGCTGCGGCTGCGACACGGACTCTTTCTCGTTCCTAAGCAAGTTTTCACGCTCTGGTTCAATAATGGCGTTTTTAATCCACCTATTAGCTCGGTGACCAGGGAAAAAGAAAAATTAATGAGTCGTTATTCGTAAGTGCAGCTATTCTTTTGTGCATGGTCAAACGGGAGGTGAAGAATGAATGTCTTTGAGTAGCTACCTATTATATCTATACATGACATCTGAAAATCTTGAGATCTGATCAACTTCATCTTTCAATCGGAAAACATTGATGACAGAGTGAAGCACAAACATTTTTATATTTTATTCTCTCTATACTCTGTTATGCGAACGCTTCCCTTGAAGCAAGTATAAGTACACAAGTACAGAAGAAAAATTATTTTCAGCTGAATCACGATGTGTAAGGTGAAAAAAATTACACTAAAATGAATTAATTAAAAACATGAAAACATACTCATTAACAAAATATAAACAAAATTAATGCAGCATCCCTTCACACAAGTAAGTAACTGTAATGTGGATGCCGAGATCTTTGCTAGAGCTGAGTAAATTTTCTCTCTAGTGTAAAGAGGGATGAAAAATTCTACAGGTGGTAGTGGATATTTGGCTGGATTTGGAGGAAAGGGTTATTTAGGAAGATTTATGCTTTGAGATCATAATTTTAATGCAATCCCACTTTAGTAAATTTTACTAAACTTTTTTGTAATGCAATAAAATAAGCAACAAATAAATACGTCCTACTAATATTGAAGGAATCACATGAATTTCTATTTACGTCGGTTTGTATGGAAGCATTTATAGTAATTCTATGAAAAATAAAATAAATTCAATGTTGCTGCTGCTGCTCATTTAATTGGCAAAATCATACAAAGAATAAAAAGTGAAGGATCTTTTGATCTTTAGATTCTGAAAAGGCCACTCGTTCTTTTTTCCTTCTATCCTTCTTTCTACTACTAGATAATACGCTGCTGCTGCTGTTGAGTCAAGGATTTTTGCTACTTTCAATATCAACATCATCCGCATTAGCAATTATTATGCTAAATAAATAAAGAGGGCTCTCCTTTTCTGTTGTGTGAGCCCAGTCTTATATAGCATCATCCTCCTTTTCAATTTCTCTCTCGTTTTTAGGTCTTCGTACATAAGTGGGGATAGAAGAAGAGAAGAAGAAGAAGGAATAAAAATAGTTAAGCGGATTGAAAAATTATTGTCTTGAAAGCAAAAGAGTTCTTGCTGCTCATGCTGCTGCTGCCATTCATGTACAGATAACAGGGCATATTATTTATAACTACAGAGAAGATATTATTAAACGTTTTAAAGGTTTTGAAAATGATGGAAAAGCATAAAAGTTGACTTCAAAAGGCTTACTTCATATAATATAGCATTTTATTCCCATTCTTGAGACTTGAGACTTTAATCGACAAACAAACAATTTCTGAAGCTAGAGATAATTAAAATCTTCTACGCTTCCTTCCTAACCATTCATTCCTCTCATTCCTATTTTCCTTCTCCTACCAACAAAGATGATCATCATTTATTCACAGTCAGTTTTGCCGATCGATTGGGAAAACTCGATGTAGTACACGTACGCTGAGTGAGTATTGAAGAATAAACTGGAGCGTTTCTAGAGATTGCCAGTAGCGAGCGTCTAGTTAAAACTAATAAAAAAGAGAATAATAATAGCATTTCATTTACTTCTCTATCTCTCTGGCTCCTTCTTGTGGGGATGCGATGATAAAGTTTCTTTTCTGCAAAATTATGATTATACTGACGATGAGAATTGAGAACTCGTCGAAGCCGAACCTCGAACTCGAACGCTCTTTGCTTTGGTGCATTACCAGGATATTTTTGATGATAAGAAAGTTAGAAGATGTCATGCATGCGTGTTGGTGTTATATACTTACCTATAGGATAGAGAGAGAGAGAGAGAGAGAGAGAGAGAGAGAGAAAACTCAGAATTGCTACTATTCTAATACCATTATTATTATGGGCTTATGCTGCTGCACATACTTAAATGTAAGTGTTTAGTGGAGCTAGCTTTAGTAGAGAAAGAAGAAGAAGAAGCTGAAAAGCAAGTAGTCCAATCCTGGAAAAAGCAATTCAATTAGGATTTTTTTCTTAAACGGAAATGATGCTGCTGTGCTGACTAACTCAAGCAGTTAGTCTTGGTGATTTGGTGGTGATCATAATAATATTCTTCTGACTTTCTCCATTTTTAGCTCTTCTTACGTTGTTATCTAGCGTTAAAGCAGAAACAAAATCTCATCGGGCCAGAGCAGGAGCAGGCAAAGAGGAACGAGGCTCCTTGGTCGTAGTAGGCTAGAAAAAATGTCAAATATTTTTTTTTTAAACGTATAATCATAATCATAATAGAACGTAATGGGAAGCTGATAGGGTGATGATGAAAATGCAATAAAATGTAATAACTTACTCAGAATAGGAATCTCGCTTTATTCGCTTGATGTAGTATTGCTATGCTTAGGCTACTTCTTTTTTCTGGATTTTTTTTCATTTTTTTTATTTTAATCATACGCAGAAAAAATATCATAATATGGATAGCTGTGAGTTTTGGGAAAAGGAAATAGCAAGACGGAAGTAGGAAGAAAAAAAATATTCAAGAGGAAATTCTTTTTAAGCGATATATTATAAAAAGAGTGCCATTCCCGTCATTTACCATTTCCTTCTTACTTACTTCTTACTTGACTTACAGTAGTTTAGCTAGTGGCTCACATCAAGAAAAAAAACTTTCTTTGTGCTTATCTATCACTTCAGCTTTTCCTCTTCGACTCGATTTTTTCCTCTTTTAAATAATGATATAAGCCTTAAATATTATTATTGTACGATATATCATCGAACGAAGAAGGAAAAAATAGAATTCATGAATATTGTATTTACTCCTACTACTCCTTCCTACCTACGACAAAACTCTCCCTTCATTCGTAGCAGCAGTAGCATAGAAGCGGCCGTGATTTTTGATTTAGTTAGTCTCATTCTCATCTCATGAAAGTTTAGCTATGCTTGGCTTGTGTTGCATTAACCGTTATTATTATTATATACTTGCAAGAAGAAGAAAGCAGCAACGCAACGGTTTCTTTTCTCCTCGTTCTCGTTGGAGGAGTAGGTGGAGGTGAGAACAATCTCATGCTTAAGAAAGAATAAAAAAATTGGAGAGATTTTTTCTTGGAATTTCCATTGAAGCAATAATTTCTGGTACGATTTGACTTTATCTTGAGCACGACGGCGGCGTTTCCCATCCAGCCTGGAAGAGAGAAAGAGAGAGAAAGATGAAGAGAGGAAGAAGCATGGTAGTAAGAATTTAGCCGGGTTTCACTTTCTCCTCTCTGCTGCTCTGCTCTAATATTTATGAGCTTGTAAGGGCGAGGAGAAGCCCGAAGAGAGAGATATACTAATATTAATGCTGTAATCATGTGTCTTCTTCTCTAATATGCTACACGATGATGAGGAGGAGGAGGTGGTATGTTGGAAAGGAAACTAAACACTATCATCATCATCATCCTATTATTATATTATTTAACAGCAAAAATGCTGCTACGTCTTATAATAAACGTGCGATTACCGCTCCTGTTTCTTTTCTCTTTTACTCTTTCTTAAGTGTCTTCTTTTTTTGCTGCTCAAGGGAAGAAGTTTAAGTTTACCTATTATCTATTGGGCTGGACTACTAATATAGAAACCAGAGAGGAGATTTTTTTCTACTTGAACCTATATTATTGTAAGTAATAATCTGAGAATGAAGGGAACACTGAGAATCTTCGTTTCACGTTAAATTTTTTTACACTATCGAAAGTCTAACTAACCACGACCATTATTGGAAAAAATTTTTTTATAAAACCTCGTATACGTAAGTAGGCTCATAATAGGCCTATGCAATGCTGTAACGTAACGCGATAAAAAAACTAAAGGGAAGAAAGAAATGATTTTGCTAAGAATGGGAAACTCTTTATATTACCATTTTACGTAATACAATTCGAAGCATAAAATATCAAAGCTACTCTTTTCTCCTCTTCTCTTCTACATATTTAGTTCAGCTCTCCTATCTTAATAAGATTCATGAACAGCAGCAGCAGCACTGCCATATTTTATGCAGATAAGTCTTTGTAAAGCGTTTTCCCGAGAAAAAAACTTGAAGCTCATAATTCTGTCATTTTTAAGTCATACGTATTTTAATATACTTTCTTCATCCTCCTTCTCTTCTCAGCTAAACTATACTATAAGGATGATAAATGCTGATACGACTACTTTTTTTTAGTTGTAGCATGAATTGTAAAAAAATAGTTACGAATCATCTATGGGATTAGGTAATCTGTGTGTAGAAAGCGCAAATCAAGCACTTATTATTATTATTTTCATTACAATAAAGAATCAAGGTTGGCCAATTAAATGATCTGGATCCGAAATTTTATAACAAAGGGGTTTATCTTATTATATAATGTTCCTCGTCTTTATTATTGCTGCTATTTTTTGCACAATCATACAGTTGCTGCCTCTTTCTTACTATGTACTTGACTAAAAATATTATTTTCGTGTAGGTTAAATGGACATTCCCTTATTATTTTTATAAAAAATTGCCGTCATCTTCAGAGATCCAATCCTAATGTGAGAGTGAGAGTGAGGAGAGTACATTAAAGTTTGGGGTAATAATAATACTTAATGTTATCTTCTTTCGTACAAGTTGCATCATCAGAATCAACCACCACCCTACCAACCACCACCAAGCAATATTTTTATAATCATGCTGCTGTGCTACGTACGTAAAAGTATGTTAAGTAAGAAGGAAAGAATGAGAGTCTTTCTTCTTTACGTATACATATATCAAAGCAATAATCTTAATCATCATCTCATACATTAAGCATAATGCTTTGATAAGTAGAACATGATAACTACTCATGCATGAAACTCGAGAAGTTATGATGATATTATATGATATAATATCTTACTACGAGCACACACACACACAAACATCATGAAGAAGGGAAACGAAGAAGAAAAAAACATCTTTAAAAAATATTTTTTCCCAGAAACTTTTCCTCTTAACTGTTCTGCCGCTGCCGCTATCTCTTCATTCTCTCCTACTATATCATTTTATTTCAGAAGCTGGGATCATTTCCCAAAACGCATCTTTATTAAGCCACCAACATAGCTGTGGTGGTCTGGTCTGGTGTGTGGTGGATGAAATTACTACGGAGGAGGGAAAAGAAAAAAGTAGGGTGGTTGGTGTGACTAGTGTGTGGCGTGGGGTACATAACAGCAGAAGCAGAGGATCGTCTCAGCTTTCCCTGTGTCAGTAATAATAAAGAAAGAAAGAAAGAAGTGGTTCTTTATGGGAAAGGAAAGAAAGGAAAGATCTTTCCTACTTCCAAAAAGATGATACCCAAAAAAAGTAAGAAAAAAAACGACGAGAGTGAAAAAGTTGGTGAATGTGTTGGAGTCGAGTGTGTGCCGGTTTAAGTTTAAATGAGTAAACGATGATTGTATTACTTAACGTTTAAGTTAAGTAATATCGCGGCTTTTTTATATGCCAATCCAATGTATAAGGGAAAATGTATGCCTCTATATAGCTTGCTTGAACGTCTCTTTCCTCTTCTCTTAAAAATATATAAAACTCTTTTTTTCCGCACTCATCATCAAACCCATTTGAGTATAATGTACGATTCTAGGAAGAGGCATTGGCACGTACTTACTTTTACTTTACCCCCAAAAAAGTATTATCTTGCTTTTATATCTTCATTAATATTATGAATTTTAACTTTTTAATTCTCTATTCCGTTCTCTCTATTCTCTAAGGATTCTCGATTTTATTTATTGCTTCAGAAAGAAGGAGAGGGAAGAGAAGGAGCTGGGCTGTAATAATAAAAGGAAGGGTACTTCGTCTGTAGTTACTACTCCTCTCCTCCTCTGTAACTTTTTAACTTGCCACAAAACAACACATTTGAAAGAGAGAGAGAGAATCTAGAGATGCAGATAGCAAGCGGAAAAGATCCTTTAATTTTTCTGTATTATCTCCTCTCTTCTTCTTCTTCTTCTTCTTTTCTTTCTGTGATTTTTTTTGCTCTCTAATGGCTTTTCTGCTCATTACTCTTTCCTTATTTTTAAATGTAAAGAAAAGGAAGGAGAACCTATAGTGCCGTCGTAGCCGTAGTAGAAAAGAATGTCATCCCATTTTTTTAGAGAGAATTTAAGATTTTTAACCGTTTAGTAGAACGAGTGAGTGTGAACTCTTCTTGAAAAGATTTAATGGTGACAAAACAGGAGAAGCATGCTTCGAAAAAGAAAAGAAAAAAGGAAGGAAATGATTGCAGGGTTTTACAATTTTTTTAAGTTTTAAAAGCATAAAATAGCATGTTTCAAAATTTTTTGGTGAGATTGAGATTTGTATTTTTATAACTGAAAAATAATGAAGGAGCAACAAAAAGACTGGAAATACGTAGTATTATGTAAAAAATGAAAGAGAATGGTAAGGAAGTAGGAGAAGAAAACAAGTAAAAAAGATTTTAACAGTACGCTCAATTAAGTACGAGCTACGCTACGATGCAATATTACGTAAGGTTTAAGAAGCAGAGAAGTAGCTTTGATTTTGAATGTCTCTTACTTACAATTAGTCATCCTGGCTCGTTGTTTTTAAAACGGAGGAGGAGGTAGAGACGT
>JAHZNJ010002327.1:0-10190 GCA_027744475.1 Lepidocyrtus cf. sotoi NNG-2020
GATCTCCGAAGTTGTTAAAAAAGAAATTTCTCACCGACTGTAAAAGTAGCTTAAAAAAGCTCTGTCTCTTTTACTGCGTATTTTTATGCTATTTTCTAGGTCATAGTGTTCTTTTATATAATATTATAATCTACATATAAGAATCTCTTATTTTTAGCCATACATACATCGCTTCTGTAGAAAATTATTAGTTACTGTATGCCGCAATACAAAACTTTTAGTAATTTAGCTGATTTTAATTATGTTTCAGTTACAAAAAATTCGAGAAAAAATTTATCAATCCAGAAAAGAGCGCATTGGTTTACAACGTAGTAGGTATTATGTACATAGACGAGAGAATATATTTTAGACTATTGCGTAGTATTTGCTCTTATTAAATCAGCACAATTTTACAATTAGCAATTAAGCAACTTCTTTTGTTTTTATTTTCTGAAAAACATCAATAAATTATTTGGAATTTTTGTGCTGATGATGGTAAATTAAATTTTACTTTGAAACGATGGATGTACGTCCGATGTCCATGTTCTATAGGAATATTGAACGTAATTCGATAGCATTTTACCAAATACTTTGAACAAAGCAAAGCTTGTTTAGATTTAGGTACTTTTTAATTTAGACCTTATAAAAATAGTTTGTATTTTAATATTTATTAAGCTACTAATGTGATAAGGAAAGGGTTGATTGTTATAAATTTTTGTTGACGAATGTAAAGACTTGATGATTTGAACAAGCGCGCAGCAGGTGGTTTTAGTGGAATTGGTAAAATTTATTATTCTTAACTAATGGTAGCCTGGATATGGCGGAAGGCAGACATATAAAACATAAAATGTTTATATTTTATAGCTAATGTGATCAAAAAGGCACAAAGCCATCCTTTGTCTTTGTTTCTCACATCACAAACAATTACGATTTGCATGTAAATTATTTCTGGAAAGGTTTATAAAGTTGATGAGTCAATCCCAGAAGAAAGTCATAAAAATATTAAAAGCGACACAACGAAAATATTTTTGAGCTACGTGATGTGAAGAGCGTATAAGTATACAATGGAGAAATATCTTTGAAGTTGAGAATGCGAAAGGTTAAAGAGTTAAATTACTTATTTTAGGCAATCAAAAACTTCATCAAGCTTTTATTACATTTTCGTTTCCTACTTACCTATTACCCACTGCTCGTTTTGAAGGCTGCATTTTTGTCGCCTACGACTTTGATTTGTTGTTGTCTCCACTAACGCGTTATCAAGTTGAGTAATTGTGTAAATGTAAGCTGTGTATAAAACTGTAAAAGACTTCTTCAATCACTGTGTCACTATTATATGTATTAAATATTAAACTACTTTCTCATTTTTCTTAAGATTGTGCAATGAAATGACTAATTGTAAATTGTAATATTTTGTAAGAAGTGAAGCTCTTATTTCTTCTTCTTTCTTGATCACTGAGAAGGACAATATACGTAACGTACTACTTACTTACTGTATAAAGTAGATATATTATGGTATTTAGACAGAAAAATGTATTTGTGAGGAAGATGCTATTATACTAAAAACGAAATAAAAATATTTAAAAGTAATGGATTTGTTTTGAAGCTTTTTTAAGATTGTTAAAATCTCGATGAATAGAGTTTTAGTTCGTGCAAGCTGCAGAGTAATTTTATATTTTTGTTTGACCCAGTTTAATTGAATTCCAGCGAAGCATCGTTGACTTGATCACGTAGGCTAATATAATACCTAGATGAGGAATTCTTATTGCGACGACATGACACCTGCAAGCAAACGACGGAAATGGAAGTGTCAAATCGTGTGCCCTTTGCATGATTTTTTTTCTTCGTCCTGGCAATGATGGTATTTTTTTAGGTCAAACCATCGCACATCATACATCGGATTGGAATTTCGCTTAATTAATCTTTTAAAATGATTTCAGATGCAACCTTGCAATATCCTTTCCACTCCGATTCCTAACGTAAAAAATGTGAGAATGTATACTTCATTTGCATTATTTTATAGCATACGGAAACGCGGCTACTATATGTAAGTATTGCAGATACCAACGGTTATTTATAGATTGCTAATTAATTATATATGTATATGAGAAAAGGTCAAAATAAAGACATAAGCTTACAGAAGTCACACGTTTTTTGTTATACGAATGGCAAGTGGCTAGGGTCAATTTTAATTAATTGTGGCTACTCATTGGACAATTTCCAAGAAATGCATCGAATTAAATAAACTACATACATCCGTTTTCTACTAATCAATGACTCTCACTGCACAATGTCAATGTTAAAACAATGGCATCTTCAGAATTTCTTTAAAGATCAACTGCACTGTTAATTCCAACTGTTCTAAAATTATCTCATATTCCCCCAATTTATCAAGCAGAACTATTGCTTGACTTGCCTTGTCAATTAAGTGTAGCTCAGAGGATAGCAATGTACTAACTATTTATCATCAAATGTTTCGGCTGTTTTGCGGTCAAATTGTATCTTTTGCATCCTTTTTCTTACATAACCAGTCGTGTTTGTTGAGTCTGGCTCTGGATATACTTTTATAAAATGATTGATAGGACAGACAACCCTCCTCTCCAGACAGTCCCTGTTTTCCTATTTTTCAGAAACTTTCAGGATGTCTGCATAAGCTAAAGGGTTAATTTGAAAAATTGCGCAGTAAATAACCCAAAAAATCTATTTTTATCAGCACAAGCCAAAACAACTTATTATGCTGGTCAAATTTCCAATTCTTAGAAAGAAAAATCACTGAAATTTACCTTATCGTCTTGTCATGGGTAAACTGTCATTTTAATTGATGTATCGGATATGCTGCAATACAACCAACAGAAAAAATTAAAAGAGAATTTGTTTGTAGTCTGTAATAGTGTTTTCCTCTTTTCTATCCATCACCTTTTCTAAATTGCATTCTGTAATCAGTACATCCTATCATTAATCTGATCGACAAGATCACACTTGAGTTTTCCAGCTACAGATGACCCCGTCAACGACATACCCACCATCATCGGATAAATTTAAATTACACCTTTTGATATCCAGAATCCAAAATGCAGATCCAGATAACCTGTCATTAACTCAAACTCAGCGCGTTCCACAATATAGACAACCGTTTATTGTGTTGTGCATTCTAAATTGAAAATTACAAGAAAATTGAATTCTCCCTTGTCATTGTAAATTGCATAATAAGTTCGGTTTTTGTCCATTGCTATATGAAAAATTATTTTTGAAGATGCCTCAGCCCATAAAATATTGTAGAAAGGAAAAATCTGGAATAATTAAAGTACTTTCTTATTAACGCAAGCAGCTTAGAAACATAATATCGATTATCAAAAAAGTTATGAGCATCTCCTTTGGTTTTCTGTGCTGGAATAATAGCCAAAGGCATAGTAAAAGGTACGTCAAGAGTCTAGAGATTATATATCAGAGGCATATAAACAACCAAACGATTGTCGTGTGGATGATGGTGGGAAAGTTATCCTCCCACTGACATGTTTCGAGATGTAGGTATTTATTCATATCGTGTTTCATAATATGATTATGTAATTTGCAATTTGCGGAAAAACTTAATTTCGTTTTTATCCCATTTTTGCTGAAAAAAAAAACAAAATTGATCAAAAATTAAAAAAAAAAAACAAATCCTAACCCAACCAATAATGCACACAGCAAAGTGGTTTGTTCCTTATTTAATTAAATTCAATGGGATCGTATAAAATGAAGCTTTGTATATGTGATTTATATTTATGAGAAAGGAAACCGCTCGAAGGGACAAGAAATTATTTTCATTCTCCACTTAAACTAAATAAAATTAGGTACATATATTCTTGTAGCCACTTCTAACTTACACTAAACTAAACTTATGGTCAGGTTTTTGTGATTTACCCCACAATGAATCTTATGAAATAGCCTCAAAATATTGCTTACTTTGATGAATAAGTAGACTTGTCACTTGTTAGCACAGCTTGAATTTACTTACCTTGTCATTATCACAAATGCGTACCGATATCCACGTCTAGATTTTGACTCCAAAAATTATTGCCAATCCCTTGATACAGTTCTTTAAGATTAGGATCTATCGGGCGTATTAAATTGATTAAAAACTTAAAAACAAAACAATCTCAAGCTGAACCCATAAGTCTAATGCGTCGCATATCGCATCATCTCTGAATTATGATGGACGGTTGACTGGGACTAGTACCATTTCATTATTGCAAATAAACTAGCAAAATAATTCTCAATAATCAAACTCAAAATAATGATAAAACACTCATGATTTCGTAATAATTCTTCTAAACTCTTCTCCAGCTAGTCAAGAAGTATTTTTAGGCTCCCTTTTGTCAAAAACAAGTATCCCCTTTCCCCTCTATGAACCATAAACCACCACGTATCTACAGCAAAACAACTTTTTTCATATAATTTTTCTTTTGCTATTGTCGTCATTCAAGCAAAGTAACCTTTTTCTTACTTCTGATCTGATATGGAATTAAAATCATCTCATCAGGTAATTTATGCCGAAAGCATTTTTCTGTCGTTCCCATTCCCATCCACCCCTTTTCAAAAGCAAAGTAGATGGTTTCGCAAAATACGACAGTTAAAGACCGAAAGGGGTTGGTTGGTTTGCAAAAAATATCTATCCCAAAATATACTTTACCTAAAATGAGCCATCCTCCTCCTAGTCATCACACAGACACAGCCAGATTTAATCATATTATATAGCCATAAAACCGTCTCCATCACAAAGTGACTGATTCGCTGCACGAATTTCTTTCTTCCATCATCATTATACGTACATTTACACTTGCACTTGACTTGAGCCATTGTCGTCATAAAAGCAATCTAATTTCACTATAAAAAGAAAGCTGGATTTGCAGGAGCTCATCAGTTTCTGGAATAAAAAGCCTGAGAGAGAAAGAACTGTTTTTAGAGTTCTTAATTTTTAAGATTTTGTTGTTTTAGTTTATCCAGTAAATTCCAGTCGACGATTTGGGGTAACATGAGAACACTTCTGAACTTTATTGCTGCAGCCACAGTGGTGGCTTCAGTTTCAGCTTATGGCTACAAATATAGCAGAAATCAACAGACTGGAGAATGTTTTCTCCAGTTAAGCTTACCAGATGGACAACAGAAAGATGCTTATCCTGGAATCATGAATACTCGTAAGTGAAAGTTTTAAATATTTTCTAACAAATATTGTTTATTAGATTTTAAGTTCATGAAATTATTTTTGTTTATAAAATATTTTTGCAGGATACGGCTCAAATGATGGTAAATATTCTGGCGGTGGTGGTGGCATCAACTCTGGAAAATATGGCACTACAAATTCGAAATATCACGGATCAGCATCCAGTCAGTTTTCTTCGCTGGCAAGTGGCAGTTACGGTGGGGGTGCTTCAGGAAGCTATGGAGGGTCAACTGGCAATAGATACCAAGGCTCTTCCAGCAACAGATATGATTCTCAAAGTTATGGAGGAGGCGGCGGGGGTGGTAGTGGTAGCTATGGAGGAGGCAGTGGCAGCTACGGCAGTTCTTCTTCTCCCTCCACCGGAAACAGATATGGAAGTGGCAGCGGTAGCGGCGGCAGCAGCAACTACGGTTCTGGTTCTGGCTCCGGCAGTAATTATGGAGAAAACAGAAGTCCCAGCTATGGATCTGGCTCTGGATCCTCAAGCCCTTCTTCGGGATACAACAGGGACCGCGACCGAAACACAGGCAGTAAATATGGGTCCTCTTCAGAAGATGACTATTCACAAGAGTACGGAAATAAGGGAAGACCATCATCATCTTCCTCCCTTTCTTCCTCTGAAGGATACAACCGACCTTCATACAATAACAACAACAATAACAACAGAGAACCCAGTCGTAATAGCCCTTCTTATGGAGGAAATAGCCGACCCTCCTCCTCATCAGAAAGTTATGGGAATTCGAACAAGAACAGCCCATATGGGAATACTGGAAGTGGAAGCTCACCTTATTCTCAAACTTCTTTAGGAAACAGAAATTCTGGTTCTGGTTATCCTGGTAGCTCTTCAGGTAGTAGTAGCCCAAATAGAAATCCTTATTCCAGCTCAAATTCAAGTCCCCCCAGACCCTCATCTTCTTATCCTTCATCTACTTCTGGAAATGGTTATGGCTCCGGTGAAAGAGATAGAGATCGACCTTCTTCTTCGTCATATGGTGGCAGTAGCAGACCTTCCTCTTCTTCTCTGTCTCGTCCTAGTAGTGGAAGCGATTACACTGAAGAATATTCCAGCAAAAAGCATGTAAGCGAGAAGCTCAAAGACAACAAAACAGACCACAATCGTGGATGGAGGTAGAGGAAGCAAAGGCTATGGAGGTGGTGGTAGCGGCGGAGGTTACGTATCATCATCAGGTCTGTATGATGGAGAAGGAAGCCAAAACCAAGACGTATCAGCACCCAATGATTTCGAAGAATGCGGAGTGTACGAATACTACAGCAAAATATACAGAAAGTGTGTACGCATTGGCAGTAGAGAGGATGAAGAAGAACAAAGGGAAAAGAATAGGGGGAGTGGAAATCGGGGAAATGGTTACGGTGGATCGTCTGGCGGTGGTGGTGGAAGTGGAGGAGGTGGTAACCGTTATTCTGGTTCTGGCAATGGAGGCTCATCTTATGCTGGTGGGGATAGCAGAGAATCTGGCTACTCCAGTGGTGGTGGTAGTGGTGGCGGCAGCGGGGGTGGGAGAGGGTCGTCTTATTCGGGTGGTGGTGGAGGATCTTCATCGTCATATGGGGGATCTCGTGACTTTGCCGCGTCATCTTCCTCGTCCAGATACTCTTCAGCTGAAAGGGGTAGCTCATCATCGTCCTCATCAGGGTCGCGGTCGTCTGGAAACTCTGCCTCTGGAAGCTACGGATCTGCCGGTAATGGATGGAGTAGATTGTAGTCATCTCACATCACCCCACCCCAAAATACTTCAAAAGAAAATTTCCTTATGTTACCAAAATACTTACAATAGAGAATGAGAAGATGAACTGAAACAAAACTACTACTAAACCATACACAATTAAAATTTCCTCTTTCTTTTAATATCATCGTTTTTGCACACTTTTAAATTAGTTAATTCTCTTTTATTACACACTTTTTGTTTAATTCTTTGGAGTAGATTTTTAGTCAAAATACTCGTATAAGGTATTACCTTAGAGCATTCGCTTCGCATGCAGTCTGTTTCGATTACCTTACATGACACTTTTCTTGTATTAGTCAAGTACTTTTCATGTTTTACAAATTGTGTGGTAGTGTAACAATAAAAAACACATTTTATTCGTTAAAACTCTTTGCACACTTGACATTTTACATGAACACATTATTTTCTACTTACGTCATTCGCATTTAAATTTCAGATCCTCAAGTGCACAAACTCACCAATCTTACCATTCATAATTTTAAAGACATGAAACACTAAATTTTGTATCACAATCTTCTTCAGGCTCCGTCATAATTTTAATTTACAAATTGACACGAATAATTGGTTGGACTATTGCTTTAAACCAATCCAATCATCTCTTCTTTAAAAATATTTTTTACGTAGGTTATAAAGATGAAAATCGAAAATGGATTAGCAAAGATGAAGCGGCCGAGCAATCTGGGTCCAGCTTTAGCTCTACAACAATAAACGATAACGATTTATATCTTAAGAAGGGATTTGCCAATGAAGTGTTGTCAACGCATAATTCATATCGTGCAAAACATACCACGCCTCCTGTCACACTTGATGAGCAGGTATGGGGAAGATTTATTAAAAATTAAAACAATTTTTTATCTGTTAAAAAAAGTGGATTGTTTTTACCGAAAATTATTTTAAAGTAATATGTAATTTGTTTAAATTATTATGGAACATGTTTATATTCTTTATATTTTTAAAAGATGAGCCTAAAAGCTCAGGAATGGGCTTATGAACTGGCATCCGGCAGAGTTGCGTATGGCCACAGTACCTCTGCAGTGGAAGGAAAATACGGGGAAAGTCTCGAAGTTGTAAATGATCCTTCAGCCACCGGCGAAGACGTAATTTCAAAGTGGTATAATGGGGAGAGAAGAAATTACGATTTTGAGAACCCAACTTTAATCAAAAGCCCTCGGAGTAGAGCAAATTCTCATTTCACTGCGATTTTGTGGAAAGGAACAAGAAAAATAGGGGTTGGGAAAGCTGAGGCGAATGACGGCAGAACCTTTGTAGTGGTGAATTATTGGCCAGCGGGAAACATAGTGGATGCTCTTGAACATAATGTTTTGCCGAAGAGAACGGACTTGCCGTCCAGCAAAGAAAGATTCTTTTAGAGCGCAACCAAATCAATATTTAATGTTTATTTTTTAATTCTCAGATCTTTTTAATTCTTTTTGAAAAATTCAAACGTTTGCAAATTGTACTTTATTCAATAGATTTATTGTTTATTTTCAGACAAATACTTGTAATTAAGTGATTATTTTATTATGCTCAATAACTGCTTTAAAATCAAAATTGAAAATTTCATTTAAAACACAATCCTCATCTCAAATCGCAATTCGCAATGTAAGACTGCTTATCTTGATTCTGACATCGTTGTGTCCATGCAGTCCTGAAATAAAATTAATTCAAAGACCAAACTCAAAATGTGATTGATCAAAAGAGTATCGAGAGAGTCAAATTAAAATTTGAATATTTGTATATACCATGCACTAAACCCATTTCCAGTTCTTTGCTTCGTGATTCGGTAAATTCTTCGAGCGCAAACTGAATCATCGTGAATGTCATCATCCCTCAGGCCTGTAATGCAAAACAGAAACAGAGGTTAAAATACAGACATGTAATGGGGCAATATGAAAAAATGTCACATTAATTTTGTATAATTATGTGAATGTGTAATTTAAAATTCAGAACTCTACTCGGAACTTTTTATACTTATCTTACTTTTGCAATCAAGCCCACAAGCTCCTCCTATTTCACCTTCCTCGCACCAGTACTTTCCACTAATTTGAAACAGTCCATGATCTGTACTTCCATCTCCGTTCAAATTCCCGACAGCGGTCGTATTGTAATGAGATTCCCATCGTATGAGGCATATCCCTGAAAATAAGAAAATTTTTATTATTTGTAAATATAAATTGAATCACAAAACAACGGAAAAATCTTTCCAAAACTTTTATTACAGTCGGCAATGTCTTCTCGGAGAAATCGATGTTTCTCAATCATGACTTTAGCAAGCTCGCAAGGCTCAAAAACCTTTGAAATTGACTCCGTTATAAACAAACACAAAACGAAAACAAGTAAAATATGTCTTGACGCCATCGTGCTTGCTGGTAAGTATTTTGTATTTCAGACAAATGCTAGACAGACTGGTTTGAACCTTCGCTTTTCAAAGCCTTTTTATACGAATCCGATTCGGCACTATCGGCACTGCTGCAAAGAATAGGTCTATGTGTGTGTGTCGCATTTTAATCGACGAAGGAATTTCAATTTAACCTTTTTTATTAATCCACTTTGCTTTATCTGGGTGGGTACAAAGTTTTTCCTGAAATCCCCCAAAATTCAAGACAAAAGCATGAAAAATATGAAATCAGTAAAACCATCAATCTCCGATGATGATGGAGGCGCATCTTTGGCAAAATAATGCATAATTCATAAAGCGTCACGCATAAATAAATGCACATCTATAACTAATTGCCGTATCCGTAACATCCAGTGTTTTCAAAAAACAAGTCAATAAACCATTTTTCATTCTTGGTTCTTCCCCGCCTACAATTTAGGTAGCTTATAAAATGTTTAGAAATAGTACACATGGTCGTTATTGAAAATTGAAGGTTTACTGTGGATGAAATATTAAAAGTAGTAACTTGATGATTTGAATGTTGATTATAAAGTAAGAATATTCAGAAAACATAAATATAAATACTCACTATTAATTAAATATGCAGTATGAAGTTATCCGTTTTAGGAAAAGCGAATTGTACGAATATCCGTTTTTTTATGGCAATGGCAAATTGTAAATTGAACATATTATTTTTCAAGTAAACGATGCAGAAGATGATGTTTTCCAATTTTATTCCATTTAAAAAAATTTGAAACAATTTAAGTTATTTCTACTTCACATCACAATTGCAATCTAGCTAGAATTAATTTCCCAATCATGTAGTCTGTGGAATTTGGAATTCTGTAATTAAGTGTTTAACCTTTAATTAACCTAAGAAAGATCATGG